>KZ308534.1:73551-260562 GCA_000376725.2 Ladona fulva | reverse complement strand
GGAACCCTGAAAGTTCTTACATGATTAATAGTGACAAGGGCTAATGCTGTCCAAGGATAGTTCTTAAGTTTAAGTACTGTATGTATTTTAAAGTTAAAGTTTAATATTTTGTTATGATATATTGTGTGTGTACTCATTGGTTACTTCGGAGATTTATGTTAAATTGTATAATTCATAGCTGTTTAAATTGTAAATATAATGATAGAGTAGTTTGAAATAACGATAGGCAAAGATGTTGATTGATTTCGATAGATATGTATGTAAGACAGTAAGTTTGTTTGTGTTAATTGTGTCTATTGTATAAGTTTGTCAAATCAGTGTAAGATAGTGTCGCCACCTGACTCAGCGTCTAACTGCGACGGTAATCTATAATAAATAAATAAATAAATATTTGAGTAAATAACGCTTTTATAATTAATGTGCCGCTTACCCGGAAATCATGGGGGGGGCGGAGCTGACCATCTTACTCGCGTGTTCCCTTTGCATTGCGTAAGTGATGGATCAGGAAGGATTTGCTAGGCTCGAACCACGCTCTATTGCGTGCACAGTAAACAAACGCGAGCACTTCTGTTCGCATTTCTCACCTCACGCGACTGCGGTAGGTTCCATACTCTTGTGCGTTTAACGTTCTCCATCGTTAGTAAAAAACCGTCCGAGTTCACTCAAGCAAGAAGTGAGTACATTAAAATGCAGGGCAGAGTATATAATTTATTCAAAGATTGCGTGCCACCCTTATGCGGCCTCTCTCTTGCGCAGTTTTCTTGAAACAGTATCCAAGGAGGGCGTATGTTTTTCAATTTTAACTAAGCATAATATGCACTTTAGAATCTGGTTAACGATCAAGTGATCAAATATTAAAAAATTGGTACAAATGGAGAGTTGCAGCATGAAACCTTATATTATAAATTAGTGTATGTATGTTTGTCCGCCTAAAACTCGATAACCAGAACTTGCACGACTTTCAAACTTTCGAAGTTTGTAAATATCTTCCATGAATAGAAAATAGGCTACCTTTTATGCACCTAACCGTCCCAAGTTCGGCTCCAGACGTTTAAAAATGTTTTCATAAGAAATTCACGTAAAGTTCACTTTTGTCGCTCGCAAGGTTTATTTCATTTGCAAAATTAAATTAGAGAGGATAGCCGTACGAAATTGAGACAAGCACCGATCATTGCTTTCGTTTCGAAAATGCGAGAATTTTGATAAAATTATAGGAACATTTTGTGAAATTCTGTGGTTTTAAACAACCGCCCCCCCTGACGACTAATTCCATTGTTGAATCCGAGCTTTTGCATTTTAGTTCACCGTTATTGCTAGTAGGGTTTGTTTCTTTTGCAAAATTAAATAAAGAATTAAAGTAAGAATGGTTGCGTGAAATCGAGAAGGGCACCAAGAGAAGGGAAACGGAATAAAGATTCTACTTCTGGTCGTCCAATATTGTTTCTGTTCAAAATTTTGAGAAGTTTGATAAGATGAACGAATCATCATCATCGTCGTAATTCTGTCCTAGAACAGGTCTCAACGGCACTGCTGTCTCCATGCATCTCTATCCTGTGCATCCCGTTTCACATTTTGGTATTTCCTTCCTTTCTTCACTTAGCATTCCATACCTCGTTCCTTTTCCTCTTTTCCCATTTATCTTTCCTTCAAAAATGAACGAAACTGCTCTAAAATTTTGGGGTTGTAAATGAACCGTCCCCCTGACTACTAACTCCATTTATGAATCCGAGTTGATGCATTTTCACATTTTCCCCGTTGAGAATCAATGGGCTAATAATATTATAAAATATAGGTGTAAATCATACTTCCAAGCACAGAGTATCAAACGGAGTTTATTCACATACCATTATTTCACATTACTCCGAAATCCCTATTATCCTAATTTATTTATCATTCAAACGCCTGCATAGCTTCCTTTTTGAATGATGAATGTTTTCGAGCGCAAGATTTAGCTTGTTACTTCCACTGTTGTTCGCGAAAGGATACATAAATCTATCAATCTTTCTCCGTAAAACCGCATCTTGTGTCTCTCTCGCGATCGCCAGAAGAGAGCCATCGTCAATCACGGTCAAGACATCCGCTGTATTTCGTAAACAATGCGTTACATTAACTTCGCTCTGCTGTCGACTCACAGCTCACACCTCCAATATGCCACTCCTTCACGCCTTACACCGATATTCTGAAGCATTAGAATCTTTATCTGTTGACATTACTAGGTGATATACATCGTTAATATTTGAAAATACGGAATCAAAGCATGAAATTCTAATATTAATCATCCGTTGAGAAAGTGCAAAATATAAAATTCAGGAAATTTGTAGATTAGGCATACTCAAATCCAGCCCAGTGAGTATAACTGTCGCATCATGTAAGCCCAATACAACCAGTGAATTATGATATCAACTCTACAACTGCGGATATTATAAACTATGTATTTAGGTGGTCAAACGCGTCAAGATATCTCGCTATAAGAACAAAAAACAACAGCAAGTATAAATATTTAATTCATCCGTAGAAATTGATATCATTATCATTTTAATATTTTAAGTTTACTCACGGTAACCAAAATTCTATAGCCACGATTTCTTCAAATATCATCAAAAATTGGAGTAAAGTATACAACAATATCAAAGGAAAACGAACGGGTTTCCTGGAAGAAGTAATACTTCCTTAGAAGATGTTGCCGATATATGCGCCCTTCGTGTCTAATTTACCGCTCTGATACTGCTAAATAAATCAGGGAAATCAGACCTAAGTGCTTCAAGAATTTATTTATTTTTTCCCCGAACGATACGCGAAATTAATCGATTACGGATGCTGTATGCACCCTCCTGCCACTCTCAAGGTAGCTTGCAAGGTACATATGTAGAGTTAGAACGAGTTTAAAAAGTAAGCAGACTATGTGATGCGTGCGTTTACGATATTTTTGCTGATTTACTTTAAGCTTTGGTTATAGTCATTAAACTATTGGTTTCATTTTCATAATCTTCTCGTTCATTTGCATTTATTTCAACTTATTTCTCGCTACGGAATAATGCGACCTACGTGCTCAAAACCGTGCATCAAGATATGACTGCGCAAGAGTGAGTAACCTTTGAAGTTCGTGAGTTTACGAAAGAAATTCTCGTCATTTTATCTCCCGCGAAGTATCTATGGAGCATAAATTCCGGGAAACATATCTCAAAAAGAGAGCAGTTTATCGAAGTTTTTGCGTCGTTCTTTGAGAGCACACGATCATCATCATCGCCTTGCTCTATCGTCTCCATCACATTCACCTGTTGAACCTCTTCTGTTTTTATTGGCTCGTGGATGGTCCCAGGTGGCGGGCGGAAATCGGCTGAACTTTTTTGATAAGCTCCCCTCACGAACGAAGGATAGCAAACAACCTTTAAGGCTGTCTGTGTCCCCTTAAATCTGCAGGGGATGGGATATTTATTTCTTCCGACACGCGTCACTTCATCATTCTCTCTCCAACGCCCACATCCCTACTTCTCTCCTTTCCTCCTTTCTCTTCCTCTCCCTTTTACTAGACTCTCTCCGCCTTTCTCTTCTCTGCTTTATGCCTCTCTTCCCATCCGATATACGAAATCGCTCTTCACCTTCCTCTCGTTTCATTCTCCCTTTCTATTTGTCGTTTTCGTCTCCCACTAAAACCACCGTAACATTCACCTCACGAAATTCCCAACACATCAGTTCTATCTCCAACAGCAAGTCTTTCACTCATATTTTGCTTTTCTCTTCGCCGACAGTTGAGGTAACGAGGCGTGAGCGTTGTATGGAAGAATATTGCCGAACGTTGAAAGAAGTGAGAGCCAAACGCATTAATTTGTCAGTTGATTTTGACAAATCGGCTCCTCTTATATGTTAGCTTCGCTGTATCGATAGATTCTATTAGGCTCAACGGGAATTGTTACCCCATGAGTCAACAATCTACAAAAATTAAGCATTAAATGATGATATAATATTATCATTATATATAAATTATACTTCAATATTCAACTATTTTAATAGATGACCATGTTTATGTCCCGAACTGAAATTGTCCTTAAAGAGTACTCTTCAATGAAAAAACTACTATTGATGTATCTCATGGCTTTCTCATCAATATTTCGAACTTAAAGACTTTGTGTGAAAGTTATGATGGGCTACACCAAGAAATAAAGCGACCCTTGACACCTGCCAGACATCCTTGGAAACTTAATTGCGCGTGACTACTAACTATACTTTAAAAGTTTGAGCAGATAATCTGCATAAGACATCTCTCTACAATAAATTTTCGTCTAACTTTGCCACTTCTCTACCACCATGTTTTTTGTGGAAAGCGAGTTACCGACCCTCCGACTTATTCACTCAGTTGTCACCCTTTTGCAATTTTCAGAATACTTCAAAATTCCACTCGTCAAATATATTACTTTCTTACACTTTTTATCGTAGTTCATTCAATATTTTAAAGTGAATCGAGGCAAAGTCGGATAGCAAAGAAAATGCATTGAAATAATCGATTAAAGTGAAAGGCGTTAACTCTTGTTCAGAGTTTGAATATTTAATCGCATCTTAAAAATCTTAGTGATTAATTTCGGGTTTTAAGGAAACCTACGATGTGGTTAATGGTTTTTTTCATATTTCATTGGAGCAATTATATATCAAGTAAATTATAGGGAAGCGTCTAGGATTTTATTTTGTTGTTCTTACAGTCGGAACTCCCTTACGCATTGCCTAGCAAAAATATTTGCTTCTCTAATCTCATCGCAACTCGAAACTACGCAATTCCTTATTTTCCGCTCTCTCTCCGTCTCCTCCAAGTTATACTCTATACGTCTCAAGCTCTACAGTTTTCTATTCAATCGACTGTGGTTCGCTTTTCAAAGTCACCTTCCGGCTTCTTTTGTTTACATCCTAATCTCCCATTCCTCCCCGAATGCCTCATTTTCTTTTCTATAACAGCCTCCTCATTGAATTTCTAGCAATTCCTTTCCATATATACCAATAGAGTTCTAATAAGGCAAAAACGGTGATCGACTTCAGTTTACAAAGTCGAGGTAAATATCACTCAAAAATCAAATTGGAAGATAAAATGATTTAATTGAAAGTTATTGATTGATTGATAAAATGATTTAATGTGAATTTGGTTGGAAGTGAGTCATTGCAATTCTCGCGCAATGTTTTCTCAGTTTTTCAAATCTCCGACAATGAGCGCAAAATAAGAGAAATAGGCGCTAGGACGAGTCATTTTAAGAATTAATTCTTCCCTTCCCTTCCTTCCGCAAACGATACGCGATAACAATAGGTTAAAAAAATAGTCCGAATCCTCGGTGTTTTCACCCCCTGCCACACGCCGAAAGGCGGCTTGCAGGGTATTTATGTAGATGTAGATATATTTTTTTAGCGGCTCCGAGTGTAAGTAACCTGCGTTTCTTGCGGAGTAAAACACACCTGATAATGGTATAGTCTGCCGAAATGGGTTTTGTTGCGTTATTTTAGTAGAATCTATACATATTTCATGTGTTTAAAGTGCCGCAATTCGATAAATTCATCGCTGTGGGTTCATTAATAATAATTTTTAGGCAACGATTATAAGTACAAAAACGCATCAATTCTTCCAAGTGTTATCATAAAAAATTCCCATGTAGTACGAATAAATTATCGTTAAATCAAACTTATTTAAAAATGTTTGAACAATTTTCTTTCCAGTATATTCTCCAATAATTCAAAAAGTCTAATTTACGTCTTAATCTTCCTCGGAGTATCGTATCACTTTAATTTTCCAAATTTGTTTTCTTAATATCTTCATTTCTTTCCCTCTCCTTTAATCGTACAACGCTGCCTGAAATTCTGTTCACGTTCTTTCTTGTCCACTTCATTCCCCATTCTTCCTTACCCCTCATATTCAACTATGCTCCCATTCCTACTCTTTCCCATTCTCAATTCAATCTCATCTCCTCGTCTCCGCACTCAGTTTCCATGCTATATTCTTCCCTCCCCCGCGCGATTTCATTTTTCTCAACATTCTATCCTACTCCCTTCCTTTATCCTTCCTTAAACCATCTCTTCACCTCCGCCTGCAAGTTCTCATCCTACCCTCGTTCCTATTGATTATCATATCGCAACTTCCTTTTTCCTTCACGTCATCCCCGTTCCTTTACTTCGCCTCCATAAACCGCGTCTCCCGATAACGCGGCTCATCTCTCACGGGCGCCAACTTCCGCCAAACTCCCTCGCAGTGCTCATCTCATTTCCTGTTTAGGTCTTCTTTGAGAGCAAAGGGGTGTAGAGAAGGGCTTCCTCCAAGTTCCTATATCTCTGTTTCTGTGTGCCTGTAGGTGTGCATACGTGAAGCAATTAATTTAGGTATATAAATATATGCATACTTGCAAACTCGGGAGCCTATCAACTTACTTTTTACAAAAAACAAGATCGGCGTACGATGAATACTCGACCAATTTGGAGGATTCTCGCAATCGGGTGCACAAAATATTTAGATATATTGTGAACAAATGCTTATTGGACATTATTCATAACCATCTTGTTCACCAAACAAAGATGCCCGAACGAAATATCTTCGTCAGCCATGGTATCGTTACAGATGTTTAACTTAGTAGTAGTAATTTTTGAAAGTGCTTCGACAAGTAAGGTCATTTCGCACGTGAGCCCAAACCGGGAATCGAACCCGAAACTGCTTTCACCGAAGTCGAACGCGTTACCCACGTGGCTATTCGGAGGCCCTGTTGTTTACCTTACGTAGATAACCTCATTGGTAAAAATAAATGCGTATGCAAAAACGATGTAACGAAGCGAATGTAAAATCTAGATATGCCTTTATCACGGATTATGATTTTTCTTTCGCCTACGTCAGTGCTTGCCAGCCATTTGTTACCTACTGCTTACCTTTGTACAATATAACTCCTACCGCCCACCTATGCCCCCATAACTTCATTCAGCACTTATGGAAGCTATCAAAAAATAAACGAATTTATAGGTAGAAATTTTTTAGTGACGTTTACATTTACATGATGCAGCCAAACATGGATGTATAAATGGTTGTCTCCGTCAAGTACAACATACGTAAAATACATATGAAATTTTAGGAAAGTTCTTCTCCCAGAAATTACAAGCAAAAGTACAGTATAATGACAATGTACGAGAATTTTGCACAGTATTACATTAATATATTTATCCCTTTATTTAAAATCATCAATCTTATAATAAAACTTTTCGACATGAAACAGTTTCGTCCCTTCGAAAGGAATTTAGATTTCCTTACCTATGAATTTTCACTCATTAAATGTTCACACCTTAAAAGTTAAAAAACCCACTATTAGTGGTAGGGAAGAGGTTGGCGACCACTTGCCTACATTTTTCTGAGTGTCGACATATTTAATTCATGAAAACAGATAGAAGAAAGAAGTTTGCAGCTTTTCTGCTCGTTTCGGAAGCAGCACCGCTGCGGAATCCGCAACACTTTTACATTCAACTTTTTGTACATACATATCGAACCAAAACTTCGTTTCCTGTTGATTTTTATTCATAATTTTCAAATCGAGGAGAAATACGTGACTTAACTGTCCCAAATCTCAGGCAGAGCTTGTTCAAATCGTCTTCATCCGCCAAATTCTGGAATCCGACCACTTCTCCCGACACAATTCTCTCTCCTTTTTTCATTAGTGCACAAAGTGAATGGACTGGACTTTATTTCTCTCTCCTTTGCGAGGGCTTCCGTCTCTCTCACTTTTCCCTTCGCACTATTCCTTGTGTTTGGGTTATAAAACCCCTTGGTATGTTTACCGTTCCTTCCTCCTATCACGTCATTGATCCATCGATTGCTGCCACGCTGTTGTTTTTGCGGCTTTCTGCATGTTCAGAGGTTAATAAGATGAAAAGTTCCGAAATGAGGTTTCGATCCCGTGTACCGCAGCTACTTAGAATCTTTCTGGATACATTCATCTTTGGAGAAAATCGCGCAGAAAAATTAAATATGCTCATTACATTTTTCTTTCTACCCATTGATTTAAGCTCCAGCTAAGCAAGAACGATAATAAATTATTCAATAGGGATTCGAAACAAGGCGATGTTATCTTAATTTCATGCAGCATTACATTTTTACGATAAGAATCGTCGATAGATTTATGCTGCGAAATGGTTCATTGAATCATTTTTGGCATTAATTCCAGGCGTTACTTATTATCGCCGTCTTGAAAGCACGCGCCCATTCCTGCGATAGTAAATGTCACTCGTTAATAAGAGTTTTCGCTATAAAAGCCTATAAACCTTAGTGACGACCAAAGGCACGGAACGGGTCGTTTTCTTTTCTCCTTGTTCCAAATAAATCAGAACTTGAGAACGCTACGCGTAGGGTAACAAGCGAACAAAGAAACTAATTACTTAGCGAGGTAGAAAATATAACGTTACGCCCTACAACGTAAATTTAGCAAATGCGGAAAATATATTAGATTGTGGAAGCTTTAACGTAGCGGCAATTCTTTATAAATTACCGTGTAATTAACTGAACAGTCCTATATGATTTCATTTTAAATCAATTCCATAATAACTGAAATGCGGA
The DNA here is from genome assembly GCA_000376725.2 of Ladona fulva. NCBI lineage: Eukaryota > Metazoa > Arthropoda > Insecta > Odonata > Libellulidae > Ladona > Ladona fulva. The sequence goes on along the minus strand of KZ308534.1, from coordinate 252,005 downwards.
AATACCGTTAATAATGCTAAACTAGGCCAGAATTTACCGAAGTCAAATTCATCACCATTCTTGGATTGGCTATTGGCTCACGCAATCACCTCAAAACATATCCGACTATTTTCTCCGAGAATATGAAATCCTTTGCATTCGAAATGGAAATATTTTGAGTCGCAATTTTAATATACCATAAATTAACAGCTGTAATCTTATCATTTCTCTCGCTCCATTGCCTTTTAATATCGAAAATAAGGGCAAGAGTTATCAAAATGCAGGAAAAGAAAAGGGGACCTATTGAACCCATAAATCTTTAAATTTATCCTTTCAACTTTAAGATTTAGCGAACGACTTTCATCGCATGAAAGAGCATAAAGCACACGGAGAAGAATCTCATTAGTACATGCATTCAGAATCAGGGAAATTTTACTCGCGTATTAACTCATCATTTTGACGTTGATGAACGAGCTCCACCCGAAACCAAACGTACGCGAAACCATCAATTAGGTAATCGCATAATTTGACTCTTTTACAGAACTCTAATATTCGAAGAAGCGGAGTTCCAGATATCTCACCCATAAGCCGGGATAAGATAAAAAGAGGTAACTTCGGAGAGCTTGTTTTGACACTCAATCCCCAGCAACAGCTCTTCTCTACGTAACCCAATTCGTCTGACCCACCAAGCCGCCTTTTCTGCCGATCCATCCTGAAAAGTCCTCGGGTCTTAAACAATCATTCGATCATTCGACTCCAGCATCATCAAATCCTTTCCCAACAACCTTAACTTCGTCCGCAACCACTCTCCTACCCAATATACCTCTTACTTTCCTTATTCTCTCCACTTCATTCATTCTCTTCACTCTCGTCGTTCACTAACCTCATTTCCTCTCCGTCCGTTTCTCCCTTTATCTCAAAAGCCCACGTTCTTCCTTTTCCTTTATTCCCGCTTCTCCCCATCGCATCCGTTCCTTTTCTCGTTATCACTTACTCTTCCTTGTCCACCATTACTTCTCTCCTTTATCTCACTCCCTTTATTCGTATGCCTATCACGTTCTGTCTATCTCATTCTTCTTCAATCTTATTTTCTTCCCCTTTCTATTTTTCGTTCTCTTTATTTCCTTTAGTTTATATTTCCTTCGGGCTTCCTCTATCCTCCTTAATCCCTTTCGGCATTTTTTCATATTTTTCGCGTATTTCCCCCCGTATTCATTTTCTTACCCTTCCCCCATCTTTTATCTTTTATCATCCTAACTGTCTCTTGATTAGTTTCCTTCTTTCTACCATCGTTTCTCCATCTGCTTCCCTCCCTAAATGGTAATTATTCCCGGTATTAGTGTCGCATCCATCTATCTTACGTCGCTTATCTTGCAGCAATTCAACCTTCTATTTCATCCCCTTTTCTCTCATTATTACTTCCCCTTTTGCCTCCACAGTATTTCCACCATTACTGTTTTATTCTCTTCTCTTCTTTTCCCTCCCACTCTTGCGTGAATACTTTCTTCTATTTTTCCCTAGAGCCAAGCTTTTTCTCATCTTCTTGACTCCTACTCAGTTGACTTTCCTTCACTTTCTTCACTTCCATGTGTACCATACGCTCTTATTCTCTATTTATTCCACATACCCACTTTATTTCTCTCTGATATTTTCTCTATTTCACATTTTTTTCAAATATTATGTCTTATCTTCTACTGCCAACATTATTTACTCCTCCGACTTACTCTGGTCCTATAGTATTAAGTCACTGTCTTCCATCTATTTTACCCTACGGAGCAATAGGAATGGCAGATTTTGATTCACGGATTCAGTAAATTAAAGAAATTAATTTCATATGAAACTTTCTCGGTGGATCGATAGCACAAATTCTTCTCAAGAAATCACCCAGGACAATTTCATAAATTAGACAAACTCGTAACTCCTCATTTACTATCTGCAATCGTTCGCGTTTTTTATTTTACTGCCATGAAAAAACTGGCTCAGAAACCTGATGCGCGAAGGTAGCTTTATCTGAATGATAAAAGATCTACCCGTAGTGGTAGAATAGATTGCAGATATTAACTTTATGTTAGAGTTCACTGACAGAATAATTAATTCACTTATATCAATAGTTTCGTAGTGAACTTTTTGACTTCTATGCCTACATATCATTCGATGGTTGGGTCAGTGTCCAGTTCCAGTCCAATCCCAGATACGAATCCTGGTTATGGCATGGTTATTAGTGTTTTTGTTAAAGGGGTTAACTTTAAGATTAGTCTCGAAAGACAGAAATTCGCCCAATAAAGCCGTGACTTTTATTGATACTATTATTGTTATGTCATTTAATCTGCTTCTTTTTACTTCAGCCTCTCATTCTCAGCATCGCTTTATTACACCCTTTCCCATTCATAACCTTCATCTTCCCCTCAATTTTTTTCTATTCCTGCCCTCTATCCTTTCCAACTCTAGTCCGTCGCCCACATCACCAAATCTCGATATCTCTCCATTCTCGCCTCCCCTCCCAAAGAAACCTTTCGCCATTCCTCCATTTCACACACACGCAAACGCACACACAAACGCACGCACGTTCGAACGAGAGATCTGCCCCTCTGCGATCCAAATCCGCTCTAGATAGTCCCTGGCGTCAACGCCCCCCCTCTATCCTCCCACGTTCGAGATCGGATAGCCTCCTCTAGCCACCGTCTCCCCCTTTCCAACCCCCTTTTCGCTCCATCTCCCCTTCCATTCCTCTCCTTCCCTATTCCCGACAGAAAGGAGTTGGGATTGCAATGCGACGGCCGCCATATCCCTCGAGCGCAGTTGTCTCGGCGCATTCGATGTTGCCTTCACGACCCTCTGACTCCTCCTGAGAAGTAGGAAACGGGAGTCGGAAAAAAGTCCGGAGGAAAGTTTTTCCCCTTATCGCCCCCCTACAGTTTTATCCTCGCGTTTAGTGATACGTAGAAGATAGAAGAGGATTTTTATCTGGTCCGAAAAAGAGGAGACTGCTTGTTGTCGTCCGAACTTAACCCATCCCGAATTTCCTCAGAAGAATTTTCAGCCTCTATAATATTTATTCGGCTCTCCACAGATTCAAATTTCGCGCTATTTGTTTCTCCCCTTCTTCCCGTCTAATTTGTGAAACCGCGTTCTCCATTCTGCTATTTTCTCTGATTCCGAAATGAGTCCCAACTCTCTAATCTGTTACCATTCGACACATCGTCCTTAAGCGCTCTCTTGTCGCCCTTAAACCTCCCATTTCCATAAAATCTCGTCCCTGCTTTTTTCACCTTTTTTGTGGGCTGACTTTATCGCCACCTATATCGCGGTCCGGAGGGAAGAAGGAAAGGGAAAGAGTCTCCAACATTCGCCTCACCCACTTTTTCTCGCCACTTTTCTCCGTGTATTTTTTTCCCTTCCTTCCATCTCGGTCGTCTCTGCCTATGGCGTTAATGACCCACGCCGTCGATACGCCCTTAAACCAAATAGCAACCTTTTACGCCCTTACGTGTAGTGCCATCTCACTCTTCCTCTTCTTTCTCGACACTTTTTAGGCAACACACACACTTCCCGGGGACTTTCGTCACCGCCTTGCGTACGGGAACCAATTCCGGGGCCCGTACAAATTTTTCGGACGAATCGGGTTAATTTACGAGTAAGAAAGGGGAGCTTTTCCGCGGGATTTCAACTCCCCATAACGCTTCGTCCGTCCAGGGGCGATGAAAATGAAAAGATTCAATCCCTTTCGCCCCCCGATCTCTCCTCTAATTACCCCGTAAAGTTCCCCACCACTCGCACACCGCGCGTTCACGTTTCGCCAAATTCATATTTGGGAGGTGATTTCACGTGGTTACGGGGAAATTCGGGTCGGAGCGCGAATATAAGGGCCTAATCAAGCCAAGTGAATAACGAATTCGCTCCCCCCTCCCCCGCACTGCGCCCCCACCATTCTTCGCTTACTCTCTCCCTCGGCTATCTCGCACTTCCCCGCGCTCTCGTACTCGCCCCAAAACGACGACTTCTCTCCGTTCGGATGGTGGTGTTTCTGCTCCAAGAGTCGGCGTCGGCGGCAGGTGAGTGCTTCCAAAGAGCGATTCGCGTCGGAAAAAAATCCCACGACGATCGCGTCCGACTTCTCGACTCCCCCGTGATGAAAGCCATTAACGGATTCGGAAACTGTCGTAGGGGAGGATGGAGAACGCCCGCGGAGAGTGACTGATGAAACCTCCCCCCGCCTTTTTTCCGATCCGAGGGGAAGAGCGAGGTCTAGTGTCGCTAGTCCCCCTCGTCTTGCAGAAGCGAGAGGAATCACTCCGAGTTACGTGCGAGGATGTCCGTCTTTTTTTCTAGTGCGCGTGTTGTGGAAGCTTCTCCGGAGTGCGGAGCATGTGTGTGGGTGGAAGCTTGTTAAGCGTGTGCTCCCTGTCCATCGAGAAAACTGATTTCGGTGTACGGGGTGGGAAATTGGGACTCGTTGTCGAGCCTTTGTTGTGGAAGAGTTATGAGGAGACACCCTCGGAGGAATGAGATATTTATGAGATCGGCGCCCGGTGATTTTCTCAGGCGGCAGAGGTGCTCGTTATTGATGAAGTAATGCGGGAAGCAAATAGATCTCATGCGGACGTTGAGCATTTTCTTTGTCGAGAGCGGTGAACATATATCCGTGGATAACTGCATTGATGAACAATATTAACATCCTTGTTTTTAAATATGATTAGTAACGGATATTGACAACAAGGGAAAGCATGTTTCCTATTTTTATTTTGAATATAAATTGAAATTAACAGAAATTAACAAGGACTCGTTGAATTTTTCTGGTCTTCGAGGCGAATGTTTTATTAAGAACCACGCGGTATGTCGGTTTTTTATGAAAGAAATTGATTTCCACTAACGCTATATTTTAAGTGCAAGTTCGAATTGAAACTTCGGCGAGTGACGATGAATTCATGAATTTTTCGGATTCCAGTGATTCTCTTCGAGATTCCAACTTTATCACGTATTCGGCGGCCGTAGCCAGGCGTGCGTTTGCGACGTGATCCGTGTCGCGAAATGCCTATTGCCCACAACGTATGTATTCCGAACTGCTACCCCGGATTATTTTCCGCTGCACAGAAGAGAGATCTGCAAAGGCGCTGAAATCAGACTGTCATTTAAAAAATTTTAGTCAGAGCTCTATGTCAGTAGAATCTCTGCAGTACGGCGTTTCGTTAATGGCATGTTTTGGTGAGAAACAATTCCACGTCACAAGTCATCAGGACCGTTAAACACGATTAGAGGCAGAATAAGATGATAATTTGCGCTCGGGAATGTGATTAAATCAATCACAAATCAAATCATGTGATGATCTATGTGGATGCGATGATTGATCTGAAACACTCTCCAAAACGTCACCAATATTCATTCTTCAATGTTCAACATCGATTTCAAAATTTTTCTTCACTTTCCCAATATCTGCAGACATTTTGCGACGGATTGCAGAGAGACGAATACCTCCTCCACATACGGCGAGACTAGCTCACTCGAAACTCGAAGAGAAACAGAAATTAAGAGCTCAGAAGCACCGACAGGGAGAATAAATTAGCAATGCCCCGCGCCACTTTCGATGTCACCTTATTTTATTGGCTTGTTCCTCTTCCCAGACACTCCGAGACCTCGGTTTTTCCTGACCCTATTAATCCGAGCAGCCTCGGAGGTTATGTGACCGCAAGAAAAGTTTGCAGACATGTCACGACCCCTATAAATCAGAAAAGTATAAATTGAGTAGGTTTTAGGTATTCTAGAATCTGAGATTTTATTCTTAGAAGGTTATAATCTGCGATAAACTCATGCTTAATTTCCCGTAAAACTAACTTCACCAAATAAAAATGTAAAAAAATTATGCAATATAATATTATTCAACATACAAGAACTATTGCAATAATTAGATATACGATCTGAAGATATGCTAGATCGTATTTATTTACTTATTTTCACATCGAAGAATTTTCGTTCAATCATTTCGTTGCAGAAACGCACCATATGCAATGCTAGAAATCCCTCTAATCTAAACAAATGTGTTTTCAAAAATAGACGATTTATTTAGCTACATAAGGGCCCACTTCAGCTCGAGTCAATATTCGCATCTTCAAAAAATTATTTTAAAAATGATTTTGCCCTTTTTTCTCGTTGACCAACCACCGAATTGCGTTAACGTTTACAAACTCATTCTTGAAAAAGTTTGGAAAATTCTTTCCAAAAGTTATTCGGAACTAACTTTCGAACACTTTCCGTAGGTTTGCAATATGTAAGTTTTGCGAGATTTGACACGACTGAATTACTTTTCAGACTTTGCAAACATAACTGATACGCTCTTTTCTCAGAAATGCAAAAGTTCGGACGTATAGGCTTATAACAACCCAGAAATCCTTTCTTTCTATTCGAGTAGGATGACCGAAACACGTACGGGAGGTCGGAACTTAGATACGACAAAAGTTTCCGAGTCCAAGAAAGAACATGCGGTCGTAAATCCTTTGGATGCTGATTTTGCAAGTTTCCCGTGACCTTTTCCGACACGAGTCCCTCAAAATCGAGCCAGATGATAGCAGAAGCTGGATGAGAAATAAGAGGTTGCGAGAGAGTTGTTTCGCGGAGCATGAAATTTTAACCATGCATAACTATGGTATTATTAACGGTTCATTTTTTTCCGAAATCATACGATATCATACATTAGAAAAGTTAAAACTATTCCATTATCATGTATCATAATATTTTCCGCGAATTAAGTATTATAAGGAAATGCTGCTCCACTGATAGATCATGTGTCACATCTAGCTGTTGACTGGTTCCATTATTTCGCGTTTTGCGTTTACTGTTAATCGTCTCAGATTTAGTCCATAACCTTATTTCAGTTGACAGTCCTTTTAGATGTAAATTTATGATGCACTCAGCTCCGCTCGCAAATGAAACCCAAACCGACCAATAAATCCTCGCGTCGCCTCATTTCTGTATTCTAATTCTTTCGTTTTCCATCATGGAACAGCTGCCGCATCGGCTTCTCCGTCGCCGCACTCGGAGGACCGCCCAACGAAGAATACACGGTAGCGAAGGAGTGAGGAATACGTGATCTCGGCGCCCGAAGATGACGTCAAGCGCCGGCGACGCCGCGCCGCCGTACTGTGGCGACGGCGTACGCCAATTTCAGGTGAATGGATTTTAAACGTATATACATGAGTGCTTAAATGTAACATGGGAGGCCTCCAACTGGCGGAAACGTGATTAATGTCCACACGTGTTTCTTCCGCTGATTATACGCTTGGGTTATCTCGTGTCAAACGAACACGCGAAACTCACAAGGGTGTGACGCTGAATGGGAGAGTTTTAATAAGCTTTTCATACGCTGGCACCCCCACCGCAAAAAAGTAAACGGTTGGCCGCCAAAGCAATTATACTTGTTGGCCCTTTCACACTTATCTCCTGATTTATGCGGAAGAATAAAATATTTAGAGTTGCGTATTCGAAAAAATAGTTTTGCAATTGTTTTGACTTCTGTATCGTGATGCGATTTTGGACGTCTGCATGCACGTCAAACATCCCTTCTACCTTTTAAAAGAAATTCTGCAAAGGGTCGGTTCATTTGTTTTTTGCGTTTAAAGCCACCCAACTTTTCCTAAAATTTTTAGGTTACCAAGATACTTTTAATTTTATACAACTCTTTTCCCAGTAAGCATGGATAGACTGAATCCTACACATTTTGGTAATATTTATATAATTTGTGCGCAAGGATAAACAGAAGTGAAAAGTAACGGTGATAACATGACCGGGAATCGAACTCAGGAATCCTTCCAACCACAAAATCACCGTAGTGCGTCTAGTAAATTAAATGCGTCTGGTAAAAACGCCTCCTAAAATTCTAAGTTAAGCACCTCTCCCTCAACCTTGATAATTTTTTTCTCGTGCATTCGAGCATTTACCAAGATATCCGCTAGCCGAGTACGAAAAACAGCGAAAACAATTCTTCTTGACCAAAAATTTAGTTGGCTGGGTAACTCTTAAGCCCAGTTGGCGATGTATTTATATAAAACTGAAAACCTGAGAACTCTAAGTTTGCATGTTCTGTTTGTGCTCTACTTCGATATTATATAAATTAATAATGTGATATTTTATTAATCGACCAGTCATCTTTAAATATTTTCAATCATCGTTTTAAGATACGGTGAGATTTCTTCGCGGCATTGGAAATGTTATGCGTGCGTATGGTGTGGTAAACACAGTATTTCATCGGGGCTAAACGCCGCGGAGTATTGATTGAGAATGATTAATGAGCTTAACCACGTAACAACATGCTCGGATAGACCCGAATTGAGAGACCCCATTGAACCGCTTAGCCATCTAAGTGAGATCAAATGATGAATGTTATCTGCTGAATATGTGATTTCATTGATACTCGCTCACTTTTCCAAAAAAATGTAATTGCTCCGTTCGTTAGAGAAGATCAACATGAGTGTCAGGATGAAGAAGTTTAAAAGAAATATCTAGCTTACGATAATTAAACCTAATTAGCCTGAGTAGAGCAGAAATGCCATCAGCCACACGGGGACGGCAAAGACCCCTTTAATTAGACATCCCCTCTTTCTTGTTATTTTTTGTCTTTTAGAAATATTATTTTAATGCAGATCGTTAACTCCGAAAAGGTAAAGTATTTAATCGAATGTCTCGTTTTATCGTTTAAACTTTATATCCTATCAGATTCACAATCTATTCAGTACTCGAGAAATATAATGTTTTGGTCGAAGCAAGCAACAGACAATGNCACCTTATTTTATTGGCTTGTTCCTCTTCCCAGACACTCCGAGACCTCGGTTTTTCCTGACCCTATTAATCCGAGCAGCCTCGGAGGTTATGTGACCGCAAGAAAAGTTTGCAGACATGTCACGACCCCTATAAATCAGAAAAGTATAAATTGAGTAGGTTTTAGGTATTCTAGAATCTGAGATTTTATTCTTAGAAGGTTATAATCTGCGATAAACTCATGCTTAATTTCCCGTAAAACTAACTTCACCAAATAAAAATGTAAAAAAATTATGCAATATAATATTATTCAACATACAAGAACTATTGCAATAATTAGATATACGATCTGAAGATATGCTAGATCGTATTTATTTACTTATTTTCACATCGAAGAATTTTCGTTCAATCATTTCGTTGCAGAAACGCACCATATGCAATGCTAGAAATCCCTCTAATCTAAACAAATGTGTTTTCAAAAATAGACGATTTATTTAGCTACATAAGGGCCCACTTCAGCTCGAGTCAATATTCGCATCTTCAAAAAATTATTTTAAAAATGATTTTGCCCTTTTTTCTCGTTGACCAACCACCGAATTGCGTTAACGTTTACAAACTCATTCTTGAAAAAGTTTGGAAAATTCTTTCCAAAAGTTATTCGGAACTAACTTTCGAACACTTTCCGTAGGTTTGCAATATGTAAGTTTTGCGAGATTTGACACGACTGAATTACTTTTCAGACTTTGCAAACATAACTGATACGCTCTTTTCTCAGAAATGCAAAAGTTCGGACGTATAGGCTTATAACAACCCAGAAATCCTTTCTTTCTATTCGAGTAGGATGACCGAAACACGTACGGGAGGTCGGAACTTAGATACGACAAAAGTTTCCGAGTCCAAGAAAGAACATGCGGTCGTAAATCCTTTGGATGCTGATTTTGCAAGTTTCCCGTGACCTTTTCCGACACGAGTCCCTCAAAATCGAGCCAGATGATAGCAGAAGCTGGATGAGAAATAGAGGTTGCGAGAGAGTTGTTTCGCGGAGCATGAAATTTTAACCATGCATAACTATGGTATTATTAACGGTTCATTTTTTTCCGAAATCATACGATATCATACATTAGAAAAGTTAAAACTATTCCATTATCATGTATCATAATATTTTCCGCGAATTAAGTATTATAAGGAAATGCTGCTCCACTGATAGATCATGTGTCACATCTAGCTGTTGACTGGTTCCATTATTTCGCGTTTTGCGTTTACTGTTAATCGTCTCAGATTTAGTCCATAACCTTATTTCAGTTGACAGTCCTTTTAGATGTAAATTTATGATGCACTCAGCTCCGCTCGCAAATGAAACCCAAACCGACCAATAAATCCTCGCGTCGCCTCATTTCTGTATTCTAATTCTTTCGTTTTCCATCATGGAACAGCTGCCGCATCGGCTTCTCCGTCGCCGCACTCGGAGGACCGCCCAACGAAGAATACACGGTAGCGAAGGAGTGAGGAATACGTGATCTCGGCGCCCGAAGATGACGTCAAGCGCCGGCGACGCCGCGCCGCCGTACTGTGGCGACGGCGTACGCCAATTTCAGGTGAATGGATTTTAAACGTATATACATGAGTGCTTAAATGTAACATGGGAGGCCTCCAACTGGCGGAAACGTGATTAATGTCCACACGTGTTTCTTCCGCTGATTATACGCTTGGGTTATCTCGTGTCAAACGAACACGCGAAACTCACAAGGGTGTGACGCTGAATGGGAGAGTTTTAATAAGCTTTTCATACGCTGGCACCCCCACCGCAAAAAAGTAAACGGTTGGCCGCCAAAGCAATTATACTTGTTGGCCCTTTCACACTTATCTCCTGATTTATGCGGAAGAATAAAATATTTAGAGTTGCGTATTCGAAAAAATAGTTTTGCAATTGTTTTGACTTCTGTATCGTGATGCGATTTTGGACGTCTGCATGCACGTCAAACATCCCTTCTACCTTTTAAAAGAAATTCTGCAAAGGGTCGGTTCATTTGTTTTTTGCGTTTAAAGCCACCCAACTTTTCCTAAAATTTTTAGGTTACCAAGATACTTTTAATTTTATACAACTCTTTTCCCAGTAAGCATGGATAGACTGAATCCTACACATTTTGGTAATATTTATATAATTTGTGCGCAAGGATAAACAGAAGTGAAAAGTAACGGTGATAACATGACCGGGAATCGAACTCAGGAATCCTTCCAACCACAAAATCACCGTAGTGCGTCTAGTAAATTAAATGCGTCTGGTAAAAACGCCTCCTAAAATTCTAAGTTAAGCACCTCTCCCTCAACCTTGATAATTTTTTTCTCGTGCATTCGAGCATTTACCAAGATATCCGCTAGCCGAGTACGAAAAACAGCGAAAACAATTCTTCTTGACCAAAAATTTAGTTGGCTGGGTAACTCTTAAGCCCAGTTGGCGATGTATTTATATAAAACTGAAAACCTGAGAACTCTAAGTTTGCATGTTCTGTTTGTGCTCTACTTCGATATTATATAAATTAATAATGTGATATTTTATTAATCGACCAGTCATCTTTAAATATTTTCAATCATCGTTTTAAGATACGGTGAGATTTCTTCGCGGCATTGGAAATGTTATGCGTGCGTATGGTGTGGTAAACACAGTATTTCATCGGGGCTAAACGCCGCGGAGTATTGATTGAGAATGATTAATGAGCTTAACCACGTAACAACATGCTCGGATAGACCCGAATTGAGAGACCCCATTGAACCGCTTAGCCATCTAAGTGAGATCAAATGATGAATGTTATCTGCTGAATATGTGATTTCATTGATACTCGCTCACTTTTCCAAAAAAATGTAATTGCTCCGTTCGTTAGAGAAGATCAACATGAGTGTCAGGATGAAGAAGTTTAAAAGAAATATCTAGCTTACGATAATTAAACCTAATTAGCCTGAGTAGAGCAGAAATGCCATCAGCCACACGGGGACGGCAAAGACCCCTTTAATTAGACATCCCCTCTTTCTTGTTATTTTTTGTCTTTTAGAAATATTATTTTAATGCAGATCGTTAACTCCGAAAAGGTAAAGTATTTAATCGAATGTCTCGTTTTATCGTTTAAACTTTATATCCTATCAGATTCACAATCTATTCAGTACTCGAGAAATATAATGTTTTGGTCGAAGCAAGCAACAGACAATGTCCACGTGAATAACCCCTTCCACAGCATTCAAGAGTAAGTGCTCCTTATGAATACCTTATATTAGCATAATCACATTTACTTTCTCATTATCACAGCCGTTGACTAAAATATGTGAAAGACATCCTGCTCCAACCTCTACCAAAAGATAAAATACTCCCTTCATCAAGATATGTTAGAAGGAACGCATAAATGAAGATGGACCTGAAAATTCCCGAGAGTTTCTAACATTAAACATTCTAGAGTGTTCATGTATGCTCACTGAAGGCTTTATATCCTATCAGATTCACAAACTATTCAGTACTCGAGAAATATAATGTTTTGGTCGAAGCAAGAGTAATTTTAATTGGTAGAAAAATTAGGTACTCATTAATTTCTTCTACTTTATCTAAAAACACAATTTTCTAAAATAGACGTTTATTCATAAAACTTGAGGAACTTGCCCAAGAGCCGCATGTTGCACGATCCTGGTCTAGATTAGATTTTTCATCTTTACTTTATCTCTTTATTTTCGTAAAGAAAATATTTTTATGTGAAGTTTGAAGCTTATTTCAAGTGGAAAATTCAATTTCATGCAAGAAATAGGTCTTCGGGAATCAATTAAATTCTATCACATCAGCGATATCATCTACTAGCAGGTACTTTTTCCGAAAACTATCTAGACTGTCCAATTCTTGGCCATCCCTTAATATATAAAACAAGCGTACAAATAATATATTCCCCCTTAATATAGCATTACGAATGGGATCAAAGATTAGAAAACTATCTCCCTTATTGCTTAAATTAGTTTTTGTTCATTGATTCATTAGTTCTGTTCAAACAAAAATTCCTCATTTGCAGTGAAAATGGTTAATAGCGTCTCTAGGATCATATAGATTCAGTAAATTAAAGAAATTAATTTCATATGAAACTTTCTCGGTGGATCGATAGCACAAATTCTTCTCAAGAAATCACCCAGGACAATTTCATAGAGATATTCATCCTTAAAATTACTTTTCACATTTTCAACGTTTAATTCTTTAAGAATGAACTTCCATTTTAACACGAGGGCACAGAGTCGATTGGGAAAATTATATTTTTTGCCTGATTTAACATTCTTTATTCAACTACCTCACGCAAGTGTGCTGTAATTACGCAAGTGAAATTTCAACGAGAAACATTAAATCTGATCATTTACCAGAGTATCACATGAATATTTATTAATATTGCTGCATCTGGACACACGTACACCAAAATTCCACTCTAATAAAATTAAATGACAAATGAGATTCCTCCGATTTTCTCAAATCCCAACAGAAAATATAGGGTATTCGTTAATTTTGTCATCATGAGATTTCGAATTGTCCGGAAATTACCGAGTGACGATTACATTTTCCGCTCATTTTCAAAATGTAGATGCTGAGTTGATGGACGATGACATAATTTCATGTACCTTTAAATTTCCACCGTCACATTTTCAAATGCCATGCTTTCTGGTCGTGAAATACGTTAAATCCAAACAAATTAAGAAGGGCACCAGTAAGATAGCTCTTTCTTTTAATTCAAATCTTGTCGAGTGTTTTATAACTAAATTTTACTCCTTCTTGTTGAACTTTGTATTCATATTTTATTAATTTCAGCGAATATTCCAGCGCATGTTTATGTTTGAAATTAATTTAATTTAGAGTAAAACCTTTTGATATTAGTAATTAGCCATGAGAGAAGGGACGTCTCTGTGGTTTGATTATTTTCGTGGATCCTGCTCTACATTCTGATAGATATTATTATCTGCACGTTTCCTCTTGCAAGCCTGAAATACACCAATAAAATGATAAGTGATTACAAAAATATAGCGCACTTTCAATTTATTTAAAATACCAATAAAATACAATGGTCAAAATGTTTCCTATCAATTCCACATTGCGGATCGTATGTAATTACATATTACAAGAGTTTCGTAAATAAATTTAGAATATTGAAGGCATGTCGATTAATCAAAGTTAGAAGATATTTCCGTGGAAGTAACAGTAACTCATTCAACTATAGTTCTTTGAAATGTCTTTCATCAGAACACAAATAGCCACCATAGGAAAAATCTAGGACCGTAAGCTGTAGACATCTTTATAATCAGCAACTACAACAATAACGATAAAAATGATTTCTTTCGTCTCTATTGAAGTAATATTGTGCATCTGTACAAATTTGGTCCAAAAAATGGTGAACTCGAAAAAGAGGGGTTGCCAAAGTTTTAACTTCCAATAAGATGAGTCATAGAATCTATTTTAATATTTTAAACAGAATTTCCAATGACGGGGAAATTAAAATTAAAAATAAGAATCACCATTTCTCCTTTTCTAATGTATTTTAAGTTTGAAAATGGTGCAATGAAGAAAATATATTTGTCAGAACGACTGAAAACCGACTCTTAAGCCCCCTCTTCGGAATGTTGGACTGTCTATGTGATTGAGAAACCAAAGCGAAAACGAACTCATGGTTTCAATTAAGGCCTCCTTTACTCGTTCAAGATGTTGTCAAAGTCTACGCAGTAGTAGTCCATCAAGAGATCCATTCAAGTACATCTGGATCGCATTATCCTTGAGAAGAGATTTCAAGTAGCTTTCCCTTTCATATTTCTATCCCCTTTCCTTCTTCGATTCACCCTTGCTCTCGCTAACAGCATTATTCACTTTCAGGTTTGGTACAGGCATCTCCATGGACCAATAGCCCTCATCATATGCGCTGTCGGCTGCGTCCTCAACACCATCAATGTGGCTGTGCTTTCGCGGCCTCCCATGCGGTCTCCAACCAACGCCATATTGACCGCTCTCGCTGTCGCAGATCTTCTCGTCATGGCAGAGTGAGTTATCTTTGTGGTTTTTCCACTGTCGCGTCTAAGAGACTGATGTCTTAAGCGGTTCCAACTCCACTATTAAGAGCTACTGACGAGAACGAAAGGCAGACAACTCTTAGCATCTTCGAAATGTCTATAGACGTTTTCAATCATGTGGCATCATGGTGGTCATTGAAGTGGTGCTCTCTGAAAGATAATAAGATAACATTATTGACCACAACCGTCTAACGCCAATCATTCCTGAATGGCATTTGCTTCCTTTACATTTCCATCAGACGAGGGTTCCCGTTGATTCAGTGTCCACTCAAGTCCACTTTCTCTAAAGTTGCGACACGGAGGTCATACTATGTCATCAGGTCATGTTATGTAGTAATGAATACTATGTTTTATAATATCTTTATCTCAAATTTTTATCTAGTTTTACTCATTACTTTTGTAAGAGAAATCAACCATGTCTGCTATTTAATCAGTCCATTTCAATCACTTAACACGTTTAATATAACTGGGATGGAATTAATCACTTTGGAGCAAATTATCGACTTTCATAATTGAAACAGTTACGATACCTTGAAGTTAAGTTTAGATTTCACCAAAATTACGAGAGAGTGGACTCCAAACCCTTGTATTAAACTCTAAAAAATAAAAGAATAAGGATTTCTTAAAATGTGCTCAGGCGCAATATTTCCGATAAACACTTTCAAAACACTCATTTTTCTTAAAATGCCACGAGAACGATTTTAATTCATCAGTTCCTACAATCCTACGATTTCGATTACATATTAAAAGTTTGCAGACATGTCACGACCCCTATAAATCAGAAAAGTATAAATTGAGTAGGTTTTAGGTATTCTAGAATCTGAGATTTTATTCTTAGAAGGTTATAATCTGCGATAAACTCATGCTTAATTTCCCGTAAAACTAACTTCACCAAATAAAAATGTAAAAAAATTATGCAATATAATATTATTCAACATACAAGAACTATTGCAATAATTAGATATACGATCTGAAGATATGCTAGATCGTATTTATTTACTTATTTTCACATCGAAGAATTTTCGTTCAATCATTTCGTTGCAGAAACGCACCATATGCAATGCTAGAAATCCCTCTAATCTAAACAAATGTGTTTTCAAAAATAGACGATTTATTTAGCTACATAAGGGCCCACTTCAGCTCGAGTCAATATTCGCATCTTCAAAAAATTATTTTAAAAATGATTTTGCCCTTTTTTCTCGTTGACCAACCACCGAATTGCGTTAACGTTTACAAACTCATTCTTGAAAAAGTTTGGAAAATTCTTTCCAAAAGTTATTCGGAACTAACTTTCGAACACTTTCCGTAGGTTTGCAATATGTAAGTTTTGCGAGATTTGACACGACTGAATTACTTTTCAGACTTTGCAAACATAACTGATACGCTCTTTTCTCAGAAATGCAAAAGTTCGGACGTATAGGCTTATAACAACCCAGAAATCCTTTCTTTCTATTCGAGTAGGATGACCGAAACACGTACGGGAGGTCGGAACTTAGATACGACAAAAGTTTCCGAGTCCAAGAAAGAACATGCGGTCGTAAATCCTTTGGATGCTGATTTTGCAAGTTTCCCGTGACCTTTTCCGACACGAGTCCCTCAAAATCGAGCCAGATGATAGCAGAAGCTGGATGAGAAATAAGAGGTTGCGAGAGAGTTGTTTCGCGGAGCATGAAATTTTAACCATGCATAACTATGGTATTATTAACGGTTCATTTTTTTCCGAAATCATACGATATCATACATTAGAAAAGTTAAAACTATTCCATTATCATGTATCATAATATTTTCCGCGAATTAAGTATTATAAGGAAATGCTGCTCCACTGATAGATCATGTGTCACATCTAGCTGTTGACTGGTTCCATTATTTCGCGTTTTGCGTTTACTGTTAATCGTCTCAGATTTAGTCCATAACCTTATTTCAGTTGACAGTCCTTTTAGATGTAAATTTATGATGCACTCAGCTCCGCTCGCAAATGAAACCCAAACCGACCAATAAATCCTCGCGTCGCCTCATTTCTGTATTCTAATTCTTTCGTTTTCCATCATGGAACAGCTGCCGCATCGGCTTCTCCGTCGCCGCACTCGGAGGACCGCCCAACGAAGAATACACGGTAGCGAAGGAGTGAGGAATACGTGATCTCGGCGCCCGAAGATGACGTCAAGCGCCGGCGACGCCGCGCCGCCGTACTGTGGCGACGGCGTACGCCAATTTCAGGTGAATGGATTTTAAACGTATATACATGAGTGCTTAAATGTAACATGGGAGGCCTCCAACTGGCGGAAACGTGATTAATGTCCACACGTGTTTCTTCCGCTGATTATACGCTTGGGTTATCTCGTGTCAAACGAACACGCGAAACTCACAAGGGTGTGACGCTGAATGGGAGAGTTTTAATAAGCTTTTCATACGCTGGCACCCCCACCGCAAAAAAGTAAACGGTTGGCCGCCAAAGCAATTATACTTGTTGGCCCTTTCACACTTATCTCCTGATTTATGCGGAAGAATAAAATATTTAGAGTTGCGTATTCGAAAAAATAGTTTTGCAATTGTTTTGACTTCTGTATCGTGATGCGATTTTGGACGTCTGCATGCACGTCAAACATCCCTTCTACCTTTTAAAAGAAATTCTGCAAAGGGTCGGTTCATTTGTTTTTTGCGTTTAAAGCCACCCAACTTTTCCTAAAATTTTTAGGTTACCAAGATACTTTTAATTTTATACAACTCTTTTCCCAGTAAGCATGGATAGACTGAATCCTACACATTTTGGTAATATTTATATAATTTGTGCGCAAGGATAAACAGAAGTGAAAAGTAACGGTGATAACATGACCGGGAATCGAACTCAGGAATCCTTCCAACCACAAAATCACCGTAGTGCGTCTAGTAAATTAAATGCGTCTGGTAAAAACGCCTCCTAAAATTCTAAGTTAAGCACCTCTCCCTCAACCTTGATAATTTTTTTCTCGTGCATTCGAGCATTTACCAAGATATCCGCTAGCCGAGTACGAAAAACAGCGAAAACAATTCTTCTTGACCAAAAATTTAGTTGGCTGGGTAACTCTTAAGCCCAGTTGGCGATGTATTTATATAAAACTGAAAACCTGAGAACTCTAAGTTTGCATGTTCTGTTTGTGCTCTACTTCGATATTATATAAATTAATAATGTGATATTTTATTAATCGACCAGTCATCTTTAAATATTTTCAATCATCGTTTTAAGATACGGTGAGATTTCTTCGCGGCATTGGAAATGTTATGCGTGCGTATGGTGTGGTAAACACAGTATTTCATCGGGGCTAAACGCCGCGGAGTATTGATTGAGAATGATTAATGAGCTTAACCACGTAACAACATGCTCGGATAGACCCGAATTGAGAGACCCCATTGAACCGCTTAGCCATCTAAGTGAGATCAAATGATGAATGTTATCTGCTGAATATGTGATTTCATTGATACTCGCTCACTTTTCCAAAAAAATGTAATTGCTCCGTTCGTTAGAGAAGATCAACATGAGTGTCAGGATGAAGAAGTTTAAAAGAAATATCTAGCTTACGATAATTAAACCTAATTAGCCTGAGTAGAGCAGAAATGCCATCAGCCACACGGGGACGGCAAAGACCCCTTTAATTAGACATCCCCTCTTTCTTGTTATTTTTTGTCTTTTAGAAATATTATTTTAATGCAGATCGTTAACTCCGAAAAGGTAAAGTATTTAATCGAATGTCTCGTTTTATCGTTTAAACTTTATATCCTATCAGATTCACAATCTATTCAGTACTCGAGAAATATAATGTTTTGGTCGAAGCAAGCAACAGACAATGTCCACGTGAATAACCCCTTCCACAGCATTCAAGAGTAAGTGCTCCTTATGAATACCTTATATTAGCATAATCACATTTACTTTCTCATTATCACAGCCGTTGACTAAAATATGTGAAAGACATCCTGCTCCANATATAAATATCTAATACATCGTTTACTTATAAGTATTTTGTTAAATGTAAAGTGAGGAGTCAATTTAAACTCAGACTCAGAATCGCGCTGTGAATTAAAAACGACTGCTTACAAACAGAACGGACAACAACATTTTAAGCCACTTAAACTTTTGCTACTTTAAATTAACTTAAATTAAAATGTTTTTATTGTAACTTGTAGCAATATTAATGGTAAGTCCTTTTCGTGGCTCTCGAAAACTTTCGGAATTATTTCAAGGGGAAGGATTGGATCTTCCATCCTTTAAGTTTTCTGCCCCAGCTCGTTTATTACTAATGACTGGAATGTATGCAACACACGCAACTTTATAGTTAAGTTGGTTGTCTGAGTATCAGGCTGCGCGTTAAGTAATTGTCTTGATACTAAAAGCCGACTGCAACGATGTAATACCTTTGAAAAGGGTCCCCCGCAGTCATTTCTTCCATTAGTTTGCTTTCTGGTGTTTCCTCAAACTCGAATGATTCGATTTGAGGGATATTTTAAGTTCATTAATGAAAGTTGCACTTTTACAATCACTCTTTTATTTCTATCCACGAAATCTAAAGTATCAATTTTTCATTCATAATTTGCTTGAAAAAATTAAGCTGCTTTAAATACATCCCTGTTAAAAGAACTTCGCCGGATTCTCTTTACAGATATATCCCGTACGCGGTCTACTTGTACCTCACAACTGTGCGTCCTCCACACAAAAATTACACCTTCTCCTGGGCCGTCTTCGTTCTCTTCCACTCCCATTTTGGACAGGTGAGATCCCTGCTTCCAACTTAATATATAATTCCGCCCCATCGTGTGCTCTTAAAACAGCTACCTTCGTAAACTTCTTCTATGGAAGAAACAGCTCAGGCTCTCCTAGGAATTAGCTAATTCGTCTTAAATAAAGAATGGGACAATAGTTAGAGCAAGCTAATTCCTTTACCCCATATTTTGAAATTATTCGATGGTTTAAATCCAGGAATGCTTTTCGAATGGTAAAATTTGCTAATCCAACTACTAATCTCTGGAAGAGTAATACTTCAAGGTGTAGGGCGAAGGGGCGATATCACAATCCCTCCCTCTCGTGACCTTGTAGTAGTAATAGTTTGCATATGATCTGACAAGGAGCTTGAATTAAAATTAGAACTTGAAGTTTACTCACTAACTTTAATACGACAAAATGGTATTTTAAAATTTAACTTGAGATAAATTCATGAGGAAATTATATCAAATCCTCCCTTGATAAGTTACCAACTCCTAAAAGCTCTCCGAACGCATGTTTCCCTAAGATTCCCTGTATGCCGAAAATCTTTTTCTCTCCAGATTCCCCAGATTTTTAGTAAATGAAACCATGCCGCCAGTCGATACAACCACGAATGGTGAATGATAAGAAAAAAAATAAACGTCCCTAGTTCCAAATTGGGCTTTTGTATTTCCGCAAAAGTTGACTATTGAATGCATTGTAGTAATAACTCGACTTAACTGCCACTGATATAGACTTAATTCAAAACCTTAACTCTTACTGAAGAGTAATTTTGAGTAAGTTCCGATAAATGGCAGCAACACGGAAAATGTCTTAATAAATGTATTCCTAAAAAAATAAATGAAAATAACTTTAGAGTAAAACCTTTGTGTTTTAGTAGCACAAAATAAGAAATATGGCCTTATATGATTTTTGAAAGAGATTCGTTGAGCCACCGAAAAACTGAGTTTAAATACATCATTCGGGTTGTACTCGAGACGAGAATTATATTAAATTGAATCAAAAGTTGCATCAGTCTTACTTGTCTTCCATTACTAGCAAGACATGCACACACGGAGTATTTCTCCCTAATTTTATTCCACAGTGCTAGAGTAATAATATTTTTAGGGCGAAGTTTTTGGAGAAGCACGGGACGAAAACTTGTTACATATTCAAGGATGAACGGTAGTGAACATCTCATGAGTTTGAAACTTGCGTTTCGCCACGTGCGGCTCCGTCGCTTCGAGAATTCTGCGGCTTCCAGTAGTTTCTGCGGTTTTTAATTATCCAGAGATAGAAATAAATTTCCTGAGTACTTTTTGAGTAAAAATAGGAATCACGCTAGAATCGATAGCAACGTTGATTTCATAATCTGGGAAGAAAACAAAAATTATGTGAGGTAACCACTCTTCCGCAAAGATCTGCTGACTTAATCCCATCGGATTCGGAATCCGTTGCAATCTCTAGGGGTAGCAGCGTTATAAACTTCATTAGAACTCGTCAAGAGCATTGAGTTAATACGGCAGAAGTAGGAAACACACGCTTATGAATTATTTCCAAACTCCTCTTGGAATGCTCAGGAAAAGCATAAATGGGATATAGCATTTTCTACAAGCTTGAGACCACATAATCGTATGTGCAATTAAATAATTCATATGTATGGAACGGATTGGGTCGTAACTGAAGCTAAGTTCGTTCCACTAAAGCTTCCTTACATTCAATAAGAACTTTTTTCTCCGCCAAAAATAACTCCATAGAGAGGTGCGGCTCTTCTTTAGGAATCACAGAAAGTATTATTATCATTAAGGAGTTATTTGATGGATTCCTGGTATAATTCCTATTCCTATGGTATAATTATTCCCCATTCTGAGACATTAAATTAGAAGCCACAGACGTTCAGTACTCGGAAAAGAAAATTAATAGGAATAGAGAATAAATTATGAAATTTAAACTTGTAGACGAACTTTGTTTACAAATTAATGCATACACAATCAGCCATCCATGCATTGCCATATCCTTTTAGGTCAGTATTCAATAATTTGACCGCAGGATCCACATTAAAAGCGTTTTCTGTCCAACTCAGCGGCGTTTTCAAAATACTTATTTATAACTACTCAAATGTGTACCCTCAGACATGAAAATGGATTATGAACAACCGAATTTTACTTCTTCTCAAAAGGCGGAAGTGAACCAGAGATTCAGCTTGCTCTAACATTTATCAGGTTTTATAAGTTTAGATAAATGTCAGTGTTACTTTCAGGAAGCGTTCTGCGATCTTCTCTTCATAATCCACGATTCAAATATATGCGTCATCTAATTAAAACGAATATTTCTGGATTTGCATCACCTTGTAAAATACGCAGAAGCTACTTTTTGTATATTCTGCTGATTCCAATAAAGTATTCTTTAAATAAATGGCTTATTTAAGGAGAGTAAATAGCGTAACAATTGGTCTAAAACTTTAAATCAAATCGAATTCGCTACATAGAAAATATTAGGAAAGGAAAAAATTTCATTTAAAATGCTAATAGGAAAGTAATTTCTCTGGGTAAGTCAGTTTTTGATCGATTCTTTAGCTTTATTGAAATCTTCACTTTGACTTTGAAAGATTCCTTTAAGATTTAAAAAGTAGATTTAGGAATCACGAGCTGTAAGCTCGTGAGATGCGTAGTGTCCTGGAGTAGCTTGTTTTTTGAGAGCTGTTACCATAAAATTAAAAGTCCTCTAAGTACAACTAAATCAACTGTAATCTAAGTCACGACTATCTAATTATTCCTTCGTAAGCTAGAAACTACGTAATAAATGAAAGGACAGCATGATAGAAAGTAATTCATATTTTGGCCTTACTTTCGAAGAGCAAAGATTGACGGTGAATAATCAACCGACTGAAAACTTGCAGGTCTTCCACACCGTATCCATTTGGCTCACCGTCATGCTAGCCGTGTGGCGATACATCGCGGTGGGCCACCCATTACGCAACAGAGAGTGGTGCGGGAGGAACAGGGCCTATAGAGCCATAGCGGCCGCTTACATCGCTTCTCCAATCATCTGTTCCCCGCTCTACTTCTCCGCCTCCGTCCAATCTCACGTGATTTCAGCACCTGCTCCATCACCTCCTGGGGAAAACATCACACTCTACTTAGTTAGCCTTTCGGACCTGGGAAAAGCCAGGAACGAGCTCCTGGATCGCGTCAACCTTTGGCTCTATGGGATTCTCATAAAGCTCCTGCCATGTGCCCTCTTGACCTTGCTTAGCCTTGCCTTGATCTTGGCCTTGGCCGGGACGGAAAGGAGGAGAAAGCAAGTGATGAAGAGGGGTGCGAGTACCAACGGCGCGAGGCGACAGAGTGGAGTGGGGCGAAGGGCCGACAGGACGACGGCTATGCTATTGGCTGTACTACTCCTCTTCCTTGCTTCGGAGGTGCCACAGGTTGGAGGAAATTACTTTAATTCAGTAAATTAACATGATAGTTTATTAAATCCATGCAGAAAATAACTAACCCACCTGTTTTGTAAAAAATCGATGAATAAAAGTAACATCTAAATATCGTAAACAAATAGTCATACATTGCAGATAAAAATGGGATACAGAGAAAAAAATAAATAAAACAGGCGTCATCTGCTGGATTTTGTAAGCACTTGAAACATTGACTGAGAATAGTTTGCTTGGCAACGCTACGTAACAACGGTACGTAAGGTACTTCTATTTGGTGCGGGGATGTGAGTGGGATAGTAGTGAGGGGAGTCACTAACGTTAGGGAAGAGCCCTTTAATAAAATATCGGCTGTTTTCCTTTTATTTTATGGGGGAAAATCGAAGTTTTACGTAGTTTTTGATAGTAATACGGTTGCCCTAAATTTACACTGAAGTGCTTGTACTTTGTTGCTCATCTTGATTCTAGTTATGAAGAAGGTCGACTTAGACAAGTTTGGCAATGGGAATCTTTTTCAGTGAGTGGGCTAGAGAGGGCAACCCCTTTTGGCTTAGGAACCCTTTCTTGGTCACGCTGTGCAACATTCTCTATAACGATGAACAATGTGATTACTTTTTGAGGCAAAAAGGAAAAATTCATGAGATTAGAATTTCCGTATATATGAAATGACATAAAATACACTTTCATACTTTCAAGAATTTGTAATCGTAGAGTAAATATGATCTTTTTCTCAATCAAATTCAATTCGCTCCCTCTACATAAAATAACCTAGCAGTGATTGCAAAAACTGATACAGCAGAAAGCGAGATGGCTATAACAGAAAAGTGTCAATGAATTGACCTACATAAGAAGGTTGAATGATTTAGCTGTATATATGGTACATAATACGAAAATATAATCAAGGAGTAGAGATGAAAACTTTGAGGACAACAGGTAACACCACAAACGATAGAGGAGAAACAGATATATGAGAATTGCTAGTGGGTAGCCTAAATAAGGAACACTGAAAAGAATTGTTAGAGCATCTACATAGAATAGACGAATAAAAAAATGTATACCAAGTAAACTTATGAAAGGAGATCTTCTGGAAGACCAAGGAAAAGATGAAGATAACTATGAGTAAGAGTCAAAAGATTCAGCTTCGAAAGATGAAAATGAGTTAATATAAATTGTAGAAATTTTAATGATGATTAGAAGTAGTTGGAATGAAGGAAAAATCACACAGATATAAATTATTGTATTATTATATGTATTTATACTTGTCCATTTTCCCACAATCTTTGAGTTGAGTGTCTTTTATAAATTGACATCAAAGGCCTCTGAGTTTTCTTCGTTTGAACCGCTCCTAATATCCGTGGAATCCTCTTGATGAGTGTAAACATTTCAAACGTGAAGTTTGAATCATTTACGTCAGCTAAATAGTTGGAAGTCCGAATTTAAGGCTCGTTGTTTCAATGTGTTAAAATTATTCATTCTACTAAGCATATCGGTGTTTATGAATTCCCAAGGGTTCCGTAGGATAAAGTAAATTAAAGCGAACTAGAAAGCAAACATTGGATATGATGAAATGTTTGAAAAGGAAGTTGGAAAAGAAACGACCGGGATGAAAGCTTGACTGCGGGAATCCACAGTCTTGAATCGCTTTCATCCTGTTTATTTTCTCGACTACGGCAAAGGAAACTACTATGGAGTCAATGTTTCTCTTATCGCCTTCATGAATTGACGAGCTTGCATAGCCTAAACGAAGATGGTACATGAATTCACTCTTTCACGTCCATCTTGTTTCTTCGATCGAAGAAGGTCTTAAGCAAAGAAGGCGTTCCCAGTTTTACTTTTTGATGGAGCACTCCTCCTTGCGCAAGAGCATATGTCCACGATCTCACAGTCACTCGCATAGTGATAACCTACGTTCATGAGAAATACATCTACTTAAATTTTGACTAAAAGTATTCCTTAATTTAGGCTCCCGGAAAGCTAAGTGGGTTGCATGTTCGCCTCTGGTGGAAGCTGTCTAAGGTTCGAATCCCGGCGGGGGCCCATGTGTGCGAAATGATCTCAGTTGTCAAAGTACTTATAAAAGTGCTACTACCGTGCATTTCTTAATTCTAGGCAAAGAACATCTAATGAAAATACGTAAGTTTCCGAAATAGATCCACCGAATTACCGTCTTTAATTTTTAATTTATTTAACATCTGAGTGAATTTCGTCGTTTTAGGTAGAACTTTCAGGAGTCGCTAGGAATAATGACAACTATGATTCAAGGAATAACAAGTGTGAAAAATAGCGACATGGCTGGGACTCGAACCAAGGTATCCCACTTTCCGGGCAGGTATTCCATTCGTCGCTATTTTTCACTTGTTATTCCTTGGGTTTCAGCCGCACGGCTCTTCCGTGCTTAGTAATTTACCTTTCCTTAAGAGTATGATTAAAGGGAGTAGTATGTTCTACACAAAGATTTCGTGTTAACATTAAACAACTACCGAATTTCAGAAAGGACGAAAATGAGGTCTTTCGGAAACAAATTTGCAAATACTGTTTCTCTCCCCCGTATATCTTCACTTAAGTTCACTCTTCACTGCCGTGTTGCTAAGTCAATTACCCTAACATGTTGAATCTTTTTTTCAGGGTGTTCTTGGTCTCTTGTCAGGAATACTTGGAAGAGGTTTTTATAAAGACTGCTATCATCAGTTGGGTGACGTAATGGACTTACTTGCACTCACAAACGGTGCCGTTAATTTTGTGGTTTACTGCACAATGAGCCGTCAATTCCGGGACACGTTCGCATCTCTATTTTGTCAACACATATCAAGACAAGAAAGTGCGTCGGATGATGGTAATGACAATGTTAGCCCTTTAAGCAAGGTGCCGGCAGAAACTCCCCTATGTGGAAAAACGAAATGGAAGAAGAGGAGAGACAGTGGGGCAGCTGAGACACAGGTGACTGCAGTATAAGGTCAGGTAAGGTTTGGGCTCCTTATCTGACACAGATACAGTTGGCCCATTTTGAAGATTCTAGCTAATATGGTATTTCTTCCGTTTGTATCAGTTATGACCCCATGAACATCATGAAAAGAGAAAAGTTGTACAGCTTGTGGGACCACTAATAACAGAAAGCAGACTCTAATTCATAGTGTGCGATTTATGTAATGATATTGATAAAAATTACGACTTTGACTGCTGATATAAAATAATATACAAAAAGATCTGTGGAAGTGGCCTTTAAAATGTGGATATCAATTACACAGAGGGTAAACGAAAACTCGCTTGATAAGATTTCATAAACAATTTTGAGAACTGTATCGCCATGTTATTTTTCTTCCATCGTAATTTATTGTTACTGCATGGAATTCATGAAAACGTTTACAAGAGAGCAAGAGACTCAAAAGCAACAGAAAATGGATCAAGAAGATCTTATCTCTGTGAGAAATTACTTCAATGGAAGAATAATATTCCTTCGCTTACAGAAGTTTAACATAACTATAATAATGTAACTAAGGACTGAAAATCACATCAGCTATGAAATAAATATACATTACTTTGAGGAAAATAAAAGGAATTATATGAACTATTTCAGTATTATCAATAAATTAAAAATTACTTGGGAAACCTACTTCTTTATTACGAAACTAATAATAATAAACATCAGCAAAGAAAAACGCAATTCGTAACATTTTTGGTATTTCTGGTACTTTGGATGAACATTCTTTGCGTGTACACTACGTACACATACTCTTTATCAATCATCGCTCTGAGGAGTTCATTCTTTCTGCAATTAATTGAGCGATCTGCTCATCTAACTTACGACTTTCCTCAGTCACATTCTCCCTCAAACACATCTAAGTGCAGGGTAGGGAGTAAGCCGTTCTTAGCACTATGGAAGCATTCTCGCGTCTAATTTATCATCTTGAAGCCAGTTGTCACATCTATCTAAGGTACGGAACCATAAAATTTTTCATTTCTAGTTTTCGTTCCGGTTCAACGAAAAATCAAACATCAGTTCACTTCTGCCAACATTGAACCGGTTTTCTTCGCTCCGACCAATGAAATACTAAATCCTTCGGAAGGTTTATTTTATTATTCATAAATCATTTATTTACGTTACCGTAAATTTTAGAATAAAACTTAGCAATAGTTAGTTGCAACTGTAGTTACACATATTAAGTAAGCAATCCTACCACTAAACTTAAGTGTCATGTGCACTGAAGATAATCACTAGTCGTAACGGAATAAATAACTGTTTCCAGTACAATTTTCATTTCGGAAAGCTAGGGTTTTTACGGTTTGGTTGATGGCCTGCGTCTAACTTTCACGGGGACAGGGACGTAATTAAACGGGGACCCTAGAGATACGCGGCCCCTCTCAAACTTTTCTATCCTTTCCTTCATCCAATTGCCTTAATTCGCAAACATTCAACTTCTTAAAGCTTCTACGTGTAGTATTTTAAACTAGTTTATTTATTTACTTTGATAAGAATTTCTCCTTACTTCAGCAATTTCCGCATTTGGAAGTGTTTGATTTCGGCCCATGAGCAAAAGGCCCCCCCTTCCACCCCCCCACCCACACGCGACTTTCATTGGCCCTCTTAAACCCTTTCAAGGTAATTTAGTTATATTCCTGCTCGTGAATCCTCGTTATTCTTTCTGAAGTGTCTCAGATAGGAAATAGAGGCGTGGAATGCAGACCGTTCAATTTTGGTCACGTTTTCCCTTTTCATCCTCGCGTAAGATGCGTTTTACCCCCCGAAGCCGTTCTTTTGGAGCGTCCGTTTGGTACATTTCCTTAAGGATTAAGGACTCTTTGCTAGATATTGTCGACGCGTGGAGGAATAATATTTCTATTATAGAGCTCTGCTGCTGATGGTGGTGATGAGAAGACGAGTTTAGACAGTTCCGTATGCATAGGTTTCCTGTAGACAGATTGGCCCAAACTGATGTCCATCATTTTTGTAACGATGACGTCAAGAAAGTGGATGAGTCGAATCCTTCGAGAATTGGATGGCCAGATACTGTGAATCTTTTTAATTTTTCCATGCCGAAGATCCTCGTGATTGGGGCAAGATCTGCAACCTATTATCAACGTATTCAACCCGTGGAATGAATTTTGCTGCCTCAAACGGATCTCTTCCGAGTTACTCCATATAGAGGGAAATCAACGGAAACTGTAATCATCTTATGGATGCTCCCACGCTTCGTGCGTAGAAACGTTAATCTTAGAAAAATTATGACTTGTTCAAGTTCTGTGGGCCCACAAGAGTCCTTAGTCCTCAATCCGCCAGTTCTTTCACAATTTCTGCAAAATCATTGAGCATCGCGTCCAAGCTGACCATTATATAAGTGCTTCAGTCAGATAATTTATGAAATGAATGTCATTGAATTGGCAGGAGTTCTTGGCATACGATGGCGTGAGACCGATGAAGGGACGGAGTTTCCATGCAAGTAGTTAGAACAGTTGAAATTTCGTTTGGTAGGTACCTACATACTATGATGCTGATCATCGGATGTAGAGGAACGCCTTTCTTGTAAGTTTTCGGTATGCGTTGAGGTTTGCTTGCATAAGTTATTGCCCTATTTCTCTCCTACGGCTGTATAGAAGATTTTCTTATTAGCTCTATGGTGGCATTATATTTTTGCTGTGCGGTCCTTGTAAATATCATCCATAGGGATTCAGAAAGTCATGGTCATTTTCCCCATTCACCTTAGAGTATTTTACAGTATCACTCCCTTTTGCATGCTATTAAATATATTTTCGTGGCTCTTCCTTCGTTCTTGTGATGTTCCCTCAAGGCAATGAGTTCCCCAAGTGTTATTAGCTGCAATAGGTTTGGCCTTTCATAGAATCTGTAATATGTCGATGCGAATGTCTGCTTGTTGCTTGGGACAAAGAGTAAGATTAAGTTAGCAAGATGATGGTTATCTTCTCCCTTCCACATAGAAATGTCTGCTGCGATATCAATAGGTAACTTAAAACCAACGGTCAAAAGATCTCAAAAGAAGGATGGTTGTCTCATTTCTTCCTTCCACCGGTGGAGTCAGTAAAATTTAGTTTTTCGTTATGTAAATAAGCTCATAACATTTCAAATCTCGGAAACATATCATCATGTACATTTTCAGCATTAGGAGAACTATCAAAAGTTCTCGTACACTTTCAAGATTCCTTGAAATCTTTACAATATGAGTAGCATATGGAATCTTGAAGAAGTGTATGATTTGGAAACTAAAGTTGCTATGTGACATTTTAAAATCCTGACCAATCATTCATAAAATAAACAGTAAATGAAACTTTCACATGTTGAATATTTCAGTTAAAATACATCACAATCATGAAGTATTTTTTTTAATTGACCTAGCCATCTTCTGTAGTCTTTATTAAATCATTAATGGTTTATGCAACACCCTTCTTTGAGATATCAATGATAATGTTCTGTAAATTATAAATATGAGCTAGTGAATACAATATACAATACATATATAAGGGTGGATCAAAAAGTGAGGTGACAAGAGCTCTAATATGCAGTTTATTCTGCAGCCTTATGAAATGATACACATAGAAAGGTATGTGCTAGCACTTACTACTACTCAACATAGTCACCCTGCTTGCCCAAACATTTCTTCCACCACTGGACCAAAGCATCAATGCCATTATTAAAGAAATCATGGTGAAGACTATAAAGTCAAGTCTGGATGGCATTCTGAACTTTTCATCTATTTTGGATCTCCCACCACCCAAGTGTCTTCAATGGCCAAAAGGCGTCATATCAGAATTAGAAAATAATCTTATGGAACATGTACACCCTACTACAAGCCTAAAGATGGTTTACGTAGTAAATATTTAATTGCAGATTAATCTAAATTGAGCTCTTTACTACATAGATTAATGAAGTAGTTTTTTTCTAGCTCCATGTACCCAAAGGAAAGGAAAAAGTTTCTTCCCAAGACACTTACGGTGGTCTATATGAGCCAAAATGTTTGGCCCAGACATAGCCCATTCATAATTGGCCCTGAACCCAATCCATTACAAACATTAAAAAATTCTCCCTAGCAAGCCTGAGCTTTTTTAAACTATCCAGGAATTAACATGAGGCATTTTGGAATAGATATATAAAAATTCTACTACTTTATTATACCTTCAGTAATGCCAAAATATTTTTAGAAACTAAAATTAAGGAAATAGATACATAATATTGTAACTCTGTACGATAAAACAGTTGCCTGTCTTGTAAATTATTACAGCAAATATTCATGACAATAAATAATTTTGGTAAATAGATATGATGAATTCTCAGCAGTAAAATTTGAGTCAAAAAATTAATAATAATTAATTCTCAACGATAAAATTTTATTAACATTTAGTATAGAGTTAAAAATGAACATTTCATAAAAAGTATGATGATGTTGAAAGGAAAGAAATTTTGGAAAAAAAATATCAACCTGGATAAAATGCGACTCTACAGAAAAATGAAAAGTAAAAGTCTTTTAAGATGTGTAAATACAAAGAATTAAAGCTGCTTTAGAGATAACAGAAATTAATTATGCTTATAAATTCTATGAGTAAACAGAAAATATTTAAAACAATGATTATATTTATCTAAATTAGATTTATTCAGATAATTGATATTTTGTCTTACTCGTCCCTTTCTCTGGACATAAATTTTATAAATTAAAATTCAATCCACACTGTCAAAAAATTAAATTATGAAGCAACTAAAGGAGACCTCAGTATCTATACAAGAACCTAAAACACACTTCAAGCCCCTTGAAGATGGCTATCATAAGCCAAAACTAGTTTCCAACATATTATATATTGTGGATTAGTAAAAGCTATCTTCTTTGTTGATCAAAACCTTGTTTTTTCAACAATTCCTCATGATGTCATCAAGATTCAACAAAGTGGCGGCCTCCTCAGTGAATTTTAACTCTATACACAGCTAAATTACAGAATATTATGGTTTCCTGTTATTTCTGATGATTAAATGAGTATTATTTCATTAATTTCAGTGTTTTGTGTTCAAATTTACAATGAGATACCCACAATTTTCATAAACAATTACACTTTGAATGCTTTTGTTTTGACATATTTTTGGATCGAAATATTTATTTCAATTCCATACACCAAGCGTCAAGGAAGTATTGTAAGGTATGAGAGTTGGTTTGAAAGAGAGAGAGAATACCTTTTTCTTGGTGAAATATCACTAACGGGAGCAGAAATGGCAGAAGAGGTTTTCATCATAACACACAAACAATTGCAAGTTGTCTTTCTACTCTTAACTAGCTCACCTTATGGTATCAATAGCTCAATTATTTTCCATTTGTTTCAGTCATATACTAACCATTGGAAACTTAAACCCAGTCAGGTTTAGGTGTTATCTATTCATTGCTGTCATGCAATTTTTGAATTAGCAATAACAACATAACAAAAAGTTTCAGTAACACCTCTACATTTTCTACATCTATATAAATACCCTGCCATCTGCCTTTTGGTGTGTGGCAGGGTAGTGTGTAAATACTAAATGTTCAAGTTAGGTGGTGGTTTTTGTGTATTATTTGCTGAAATTTTGAGTCCCTAAAACTTGGCCTTGTAACGAAACGTATCAACTGATACTTATTGGAACATCCCCATAATTCTTTATAGACTTGTCCTAGCATCTATTTATCTTATTTTACGTTCATAGTCAGATAAGCCAAAGTAGAAGGGGAATCACACAATGCCATAATGCATGAAACTATAAATTCATAGTTGTCCATATATATAGTCACGGTAATCCGTCATAATACTTTGTAGTATGTGAACAGATTATGGAACCTATACTAACATTGAACTACACTGATACTCATTATTTTTATCACATATATAAAAATAATTTTATAGCAAATATAATCTTATACTAAGATATTATTTCTTATTTTCATATAAAGAGGTACCTCAACTTGGGAAATTAATTTGTTCATGTTCAAAGTTCATAAATTGAAAAGTTTCTATCTTAAAAGCCAGTTTTCCATGATATCTATTCATATCTTGAAATTAATTTTGTATATACAGGGCAAAATGGGCGAGAGAAAAGTTTTTTGTCAAGAAGTTGGTTTGTAGAGCCATACATAATTTGATGTACCACATTATTACTTTCCTTGGTAAATCTAATTTGTATAAGTGATGGGTTACATTTATCTAACATGTAATTTGTCAATAAACAGAGGGTTGTCTGACCATTTTGGCCAAAAGTCCACATTGGAAATCTCATCAACCCCAAAATCAAGTAAGGACAATTAAAAATACCTGCAACAATATTTTTGTAATATAATTTATAGCAGATTATTAATGTGAGCAAACAAATTTATACAACTATTTAGCTAAATCATTTAAACAACATGCTTAAGCATAGTAATTAAATGTTCAGAAGAAAGCATGTTAAAAGTACAAAAAAAAACAATTAAAATGTGACATTTTCCTCTGCCTATCTATTTCATGCATAATTAGTAATTTCCAAGGTCTAAAGTTATTTGCAGAACTAAATTTAGGAAAGATAAGTAGGCTGACTCAAAACCTTCAGCAAGCTGTTGATTGGATAAATTAAACCTATAACATACTTCATGTGCTTCATTACATGCTAAATGATAATGTCAAGAATTGCACTGAGGTTTTCTAAATTGGGGATATGTACAACTCTGGTTAATGAAATAATAATAATCACTACAACAGTTTATTACAAAAATATTTTTAAAATTATAAAAAGTGTAAATTCCTTTCAGGTTAGCAGTTCCTGTCATGGAAATAAAAATATTCACAATTTTTTATGGAAATCACATTTTTCCTTAGAATAATATATAGAAACACTTCAGTTGAGAATTTCATCTGCACACGCCTCTACTAAATTCATCTCATCTGTGGAACATTGGAAATGTACACATGCTACAAAAGCTACAATTTTTCACTCCCACAGACTTCTCAAAGACAGATGTTATGACTATAATAAAGATCTTATATAGTATACATCAAAACTAATTGTAATACATTATCGAGTTCAGAGGAATTTACATGTAGGTGAATAACAAATCATAAGCTGTAGAGGCTNAACAAATAATAACTTTGAGTGACTAAAATGCATACCTCTCTATAAACCTCTTTTTAATTTCTTCACTCAATTTATAAGACCCAATCTGTGGGAGGATTCTCCTCTTGAAAAAATAATTTATTTATCTCACAAACTATATGGGAAAGTAAAATTAAGAAAACAAAGGTAATCGTGTTTAAGATTATTAAGAAATCTATCTCACTATTAGTTATTCTTAGAGACAATACTTTAAAAAACCTTCTTTAAAGCAGTGATATATCTTATGTACAAATATATGTTGTAGGAAAATGTCTCTGATATACTATTATTGCAGCAATATGATACTATTTATTAGTTGTTGGATTAAATTGTAGAACTAATGAGATAAAATGGTTCAAAATAAGCACCATGTATAAAAGATATATCACATACACACATTTATTTTGTAAAATCAATCACATAAATAGCAAATAAAGTTAACTGGTGGAGTATTAGCAACTGAAAATAATTTTATCTTTAAAACAACAACCTCAAATAAAATTAAGAGATGTAATTCTTCATTTGCCACAAATACATGCTCATTTGATTTTAATGTGAAAGTATACTGAATAGAAAACTGTTATCAAAGTAGCTATCAATTCGGAATTTTTTAAGGTTATATTTTCCCAATGTTATAAAATTGCAATTGGCTTCATTAATGGCAAAATAAACCCCAGCAAAAGAATGCCACTTACACTATAGTGATTAGGACGGAACACTTTTAGAAACAGCAGACCATTGGAACAGCCCAATTTGTTCACGATTATGGTAATGTGATAGTATGAGAAAGAAAAGGTGTTGTATTGCATTAACATCAAATCAATGCCTGTAATAAAGCAGTCTCCTTTAATCGAGGACCATGAATCAACAGCACCAGACTGTTCGCTCAGCATCTGCACGAGCTATAGATGGTCCTCCTAATACATGAGGAAGTGATGAATCTTCCTCTCTTTGGTCATTTACCGCTTGATTTCCAGGCTTGCCTTCATAAACCTTTATACTAGTACGCTGTGAAGGGTCTTCCGTGAGTTTTACAAGACCCATTGCAACACTCAGGAATATGTCTTCAATGCCTGAGGAGAAAAACTATGATGTCATTATCTCACATTTTTCAAATGGGAAAAATCTTACACGTGAATTTTTCATTTTCTAGCGCATACATGAGGAAGAGAGGCTATCTAAACAGTACACTGAAATGTGTATGATGATATTTAGAATTGCTTGCATAAAAACATACACACAGATAAGTGGAAAAAGCTCGCTGCTTTATCTATAAAATAAACTGTAAAAATTTATATTAAAAAAAAAAACTGAAAATTGAGAAAACTAAATTAGTGACACAATGTTCTCAACAGAATTTTAAAGAAGTCAAACATTAGTCTTTTATTTCACCTCTAAGTTGACAACAAAGTTTGTGATATCAATCTTGTTAAAGATATTTCCTTATGGACAAATGGGAATCTGCGGTACAAAAACAATATTTTCCCTAAACACCAATAGCTTGGGTCAAATGAAAAGAATATTTTAACTTAATTTTCAAAAATGTGATATAAATAACAAGAGAACCTTTCTAATGGTGATTTTAGTGTAATGGGATACTAACCATCATTTAAGCACACTCATGAACTAATGTAGAGAGAAATAGAAGTATGTGAGAGGAAGATAACTGATAGTTGATATTAAAATTGTATAAGGTGCATAGAAAAAGTGTTATTAAAATGCTAACTATGGTGAAATCCTTTATACTTCATAAATTTAATTTTCAAGAAAAATTTACTGATTTTCTGTGCAGTTAAAGATTCATAAGCATGTTTTGATGTGGTCTTTATGTAAACAAAACTGTGATAAGACTGATTTCATCTTATGCTACATGATGTGATTGTTAACAACTTCTACCCTGTTTAGTCTGATGAAATGTTAGTCATGCTCAGACAAGGAAAGAAACTCAGCAAAATATTTGATGTATTAGTAATTAAATATTAGATATTTCCAAAAATTTTTATGGGATATGGAAATACTTTTATGTAATTATTATACAATGAAATTTACTTCACCTTAGTGATTTACACATTTTCAATGGTTTCAAATATATTGACTGTTTCAAATATATTGTAAAAAATCATTTCCTTTAATATGACTATTTTTTTATCAATCATGTAAAACTGTTGTTATATAACAACCAGTACACTTCCCATGACATGAATGCTTACTTTAATAAGAATAACAATGTTTTAATGTTAAAGCATGATTGAAATATTTGATCATACATTGCTGAAATCTGAGCTCCTGTAGAGCCAAGTGGGCAACATGTTTGACTTCAGTGAACGCAGTCCCAAGGTTTGATTCCCGGTCAGGCCTACATGCAAAATTACCTAAGCTGTCCAAGCACTTTTAATGATTCTACCTTTACACCATTGCCGAAATCTATCAGAAATTAAATGGAGAAGTAAAAACTTGGGATGATCCCACGAAGGAAGCAGTAAAAAATTTGAACTGATTTCAAAGAAAAGTAACAATTTAGAGCACCTATGAAACAAACAGGAACTCCAAAGAGACTAAAAAGTCAATATTTTTCAAATAAAAGTACAACTTTGCACAACTGCTTTCTCATATTTACTCTTGAAGAAATTAAGCATCTTTTGGATGCTTCTAAAAAGTTGTAAATTTGTCAGAAATCTTAACCGTCTTGCATAAAACATATTTACCTTGGTCTTGCAAAGCTGATGCCTCAAAATACAGCCCTCCGATAGAAGATGCATACTGGTATGCCTCATCTCGAGGTACTTTCCTTTGTGATGCTAAATCTACTTTATTCCCAACCACACAGAGTACCATGGGTTCTTCTACATTTCTTTGAAGTTCTATTTTACAATTGATAGGAAAAAGGGTGTTACTCTTTCTATTAATATAATTATATAGAGCTCTAAGACAGACTTTTTAAGAGATACGAATACCTTGAATTAACTGGCGAAAAATAATACTAATTAAATTTAAATGTGATTTTAGCTTATAAAATGTACGTATTCCAAATTTAAAATAATTTATTTATCTCACAAACTATATGGGAAAGTAAAATTAAGAAAACAAAGGTAATCGTGTTTAAGATTATTAAGAAATCTATCTCACTATTAGTTATTCTTAGAGACAATACTTCTCATTGACCAATCATTTATACTATAAAAACATTAAAAATACATACAAAAATCTAATTACCTTTCACCCAAGTCTTCACAGATGAAAAAGTATGGTATTGTGTTATATCAAACACAAGTAAAGCAGCATTTGCATTCCTATAATACATTGGAGCCATTGAACGAAATCTTTCTTGCCCAGCTGTATCCCACACCTATTTCCCGAATTTTAATAATAAAAAATGTATGGTTTAAAAATTATTTNACTTAATCAATACAACAGAAAAAGTTCATATGAAAAAGGTATTTATAAACATTTATAATTAATTCGTTTCAAATATGGTGCTCACACTTTAACAACTGAATTAATTTAAAAAGAATTACTCAAATATTTTGGATAACAAATAATAACTTTGAGTGACTAAAATGCATACCTCTCTATAAACCTCTTTTTAATTTCTTCACTCAATTTATAAGACCCAATCTGTGGGAGGATTCTCCTCTTGAAGTGGTTCTTGAGGGATTGCCATGTACTTAATTCCTAATTACTGAAAGAGGAAATTACCTGAAGTTTCACCCGCGTATCATCTATATTTATTTTACAGGTAAAAAATGATGCTCCGATTGTTGGACTAATGTGATGACTAAACATTTTACCTATATATCTTACAACCATGCTAGTTTTTCCTACTCCTAAAACATTAATGATACAAAAGATATTAATCGGAAATTAATTTTTACAGCAAATGTAAAAAATGTGGAATAACTCGAAAAAGTTTCACTTAAACGCAGGAACGTGGGCTAACAATTACATAGACAGTATAATCAGAAATTTACCTTGAGCCCCAAGAACGACTATCTTTCCTTCGATGGTCTTCATTTTTCTAATACTGAATTCCTTTTTCACGATAAGAGCTCCGTTGAAAAAGGAAACGAATGGTTACATCTTATTATGTAAAAAATAGCGACAAAAAGGATTTAAGATGCCATACATTACAGAGGATTACAGCTGATAACAAATGAAACGCGGAACACATGACGCACGTATGATTTGCTTTCGAAAATGATTCGTTCATAACGTTATAAAAATGCAAAATAAGATTGCAGATCCTGCTCACGTTCAGCGAGTTAGATCTTTGTACAAAATCATTATGAAATTGCACCGTGGTCTACCTCAGGACATGAAGACATTAGGTGATATGTACGCACGAGAAGAGTTCAAACGACACAAAAAGTGCAATCCAGCAGAAGCAAATATATTTATGAACGAATGGGTGGTAAGAATTTCTTAAATATAGGGAACGCTATTTAATGACGCATAAATTTTAAGCTGATCTTATAGTTACAAGGAAATTTAGATTGAACCTTTACGCATACAAGACGGTTACGTAAGAAGCTCCTCATTAATTTATTGCCTATAGTATTCGAAACTTACATTTTTTGGCTTTACCTAAACTTACAATTGATTTAGTGATGCGGAGTTTTCATCTACTGGAAGTATGTGAAACTATTCAAGCCATCTCTCTATGATTTCAAGTCACCGTATTTATTCAGTTTTCAAAACATAAATACGACATATTATAACGTGGAAAATGTAATATATCCAAGCTGAAATATTGGGTTGCCTAATTCTGTTTTATAATTTTTGAGCGATTGTACATTATACCTAAGAGGCACCATTTAATTCTTTATTAAGCTACAATAATGATACCCACCTTATTCTAACGATAGAACATCAGGTAATTTGTTATGTTTACATTAAAATGTACGTATCTTTAAAAATTTCTGGGCTCGATAAATCAATTATTTATTAGAAAGCATTAATATAAAACGAAACATTTGCTATTATAATAATACTAATCTTCTTCCCACAGGTATATGCGATGACTTTGAGCAAACAATTGGGTTTAAAAGGACCCAAAACTTCGAAACCTTTGGGCATTAATATTGATGAGGAAGATCTAGAAAAGCTTCGAGATGATCAAATTCAACAACTTTATGAGCTCATGTTAGCAGCGAAAGGAATCCACGAAGATGATAAAAATAACAAGAAGGATTCTGAACCATGAGTTTCACTGCGTTTTTGTACAATCTTTTTGACTGAAATATGCAGTGCATAATAGGAGACTTCTACAAAGTGTGTTTTTTGTTTGGTTTCTCTTACGTAGGACAGCTGTGACATACCTGAAAAATATTCACTATATTTATATTTGAAATCACTGCAACTGTCTAGTTTATGTATGCATGAGCTCATTAAGTTGTCACCCATAATTTACATCAAACCACACCTCACAGTTAATCTTACATAGTTTTACAATAAATTAATGTCTTTGGATTGACTTAAGTCCACTTTTGCACTAAAGAATTCCTTATGCAGCTCAGTGTTGCCAACAGCTGATTTCTAGTGCCTGAAATGATAAGAATTAAAGTTTCTACTTGTTAATGATTTTCTGGATAGTATAGGATAATAACACAGGGAGAAAGTGATCTACGTGTAATAAGGTTTAATTTTTTTCTCCTCTTGTGAAAGTAGGAGAAATTTAGTGATGACTATCACCAATCTGAACAACAGAATCCTTAGCTCATTAAAATTATCCTTCCTACAATATTACCGTTTATCTCAGTCATAAAAGCGTAGGAGAGAAAATTTATGTGGAGGCAATGACTAATATGTATATACTTTTTTTACTTTAAATAAAACCTCAATGCTACATTCTGTAATGAAGCAACTCCCTTGGCGTGTGAGCTTATCATACCCCAGTGCAACTGTAAGTAAAAGCAAACCAAAACTGCCATTTATGCATAACTGAATCTAAGTTTCCTACAATAAGTTCTTCATAGAATACCAAGTACTAGTTACTAATCAAAATCCACCTGTATGCCACTACATATCGTTTATGTTCTGTTTATGAGCCAAAACCTACAAAGATAAACTCCTGCAATTTGATGGAGAACTTAGCTTTGCACCACTACAATAAAGTCCCACACAAATTCATAGATTATTATATAGGTATTTTATGCAAAATACCTCTTAGCAGAGGGATAAGATCCTGAACTTAATGCCTAAAAACCTAAAATAGAAACCTCTATATAAAGTTTTTTCTCTGAAAGAAATACCTCAAAAATGTGGTTTTAAATCAGGTAAACTAATCCCACATTGGGAAAGGAAATTTAGAGGCACTGACTTAATTCACAGACTCTGAATCTGTTTTAATCTCATAGATAATCTGCAAGTTGTTTGTACAACCCTCAGATGGAATATTTATCTTCATGCTCTGAACCTAATCCATCAAATGTTCCATTTACCATGTAATTTAGGGATCAAACTTTCATAAAGGAACAATTTGTAACATTCCAGGGTAATAATGCCCCCACTTGATTTTTTCCTGTAGATCTTTAAAATAATACTGTTTAAATTGAATGATGCACATAGTTGCAGTCTATAACATGATGCAATAATGATAGAAACTTAATCAATACAACAGAAAAAGTTCATATGAAAAAGGTATTTATAAACATTTATAATTAATTCGTTTCAAATATGGTGCTCACACTTTAACAACTGAATTAATTTAAAAAGAATTACTCAAATATTTTGGATAACAAATAATAACTTTGAGTGACTAAAATGCATACCTCTCTATAAACCTCTTTTTAATTTCTTCACTCAATTTATAAGACCCAATCTGTGGGAGGATTCTCCTCTTGAAGTGGTTCTTGAGGGATTGCCATGTTCGACCATCAAATTCCTGAGAAAAGTCAGAAGTCACAGCTTTATAGTAATAACCACAACTTTGCTTGGCAAATTTTAGCCACACAAAACACTTGTCATTGAAAACAAGAGTAATGATGCACATAACCAAAGCAGGATCTGAACTTAAAATTCACAAGGAGTGATTCTCACTTTTGTCTACGGATTTTGATGAAACTTTTTGTGGTAGGCAGGAAGTGGAACAATGGAAAAGAGTACAGGTTTTGTGTGGATGAGTCTTAGTTTTGAGGCAATAATCAATTTAGAATTTATAATCAGAGTATAGGCAACTTCACAAAACACAATCTTACTAGCCAAGTATGAAGGAAACAACCCACTGTCTGCTAGTATATTTTTTTCTAATGTTAATTTTCTTTGGCTATATTTTATCCTTGTTACCCACTGACGGACTAAAAGACAATATTTCCATTCTTGCATCTGACATCAGATTACAAAGTGAATAATACAGTACAAAAGTGAATAATACAGCACAAAAGTGAATAATCTTAATTCAACCAAATAAATGACGAAGAGCTTCACATAAAGTATTAGGGAGGAAGGTTTTACACATAGCTTCTGGCTATACTTCAGTATTCATTGGTATTAATTATAACCAGCATTACTCAAAGATGGTAGAAATTCAGAGCTATTCCATAAAAATGCTATTAATATGAAATAAAAGCAAATAAGGAAATAACATACCAAAGGTAGACAAAAATTATTCATTACATCTGATACAAGTATTTTCCATGAATTTGTTTTCTGAGGATATATGTGGAGAACTAAGTGGAGATTAACTTATTATTATTACAAAGATCACATATGTATACCATCATAAATATGTTCCTTTATATACTCGTATAAATATTGACCTTAAATTCAATTAAAAAATCAAAGAAAAATAAAATTGGGCTGACAGACAAATGAGAGTTACAGTTATATATAAAAATGCTCAAATACATCATAATGTGATTTAGCTTCTTTCAGTTATGTAAGATGAAACTGACCGATTATCTACATGAAAAGAAACTTGAACATGGTTAACTTTCTAGTATTTGAAGCTTAAAAAAATGTCATCACAATCATAATGTCTAATGCAGTCGAAGTATGAATGCACATTCTCAAGAGCTAAAAGAGGTAAGTAAAATATATCCTAACACATGTTATCACACTTTCAACTTCTACAAGGCAAATTGGAGAATTGAAAGCCAAATTACAACTATTTTAGCCCTTATCACCAAAGAATATTATTTAAAAAGTCCACAAGTTGTGAGAAACATTAACCCACCAGAAACAATTACACAGCATTAAATAATTACCTAGGGCCAATTTAGACACAAGATACATGAAACGATGGAAATTTTCAGTAGAAATTGAGCAGGCAAAGCTTTGTTAATCAAAAGTTATCCAATATGATAACAACGTGGTTTTTAATTGTTTAATCAACTCACAGATCACTGTAACTATCCAATTTCAATTATCAAGTATTACTATGAATTAAACAATGATTATCAGATAAATACTTAGTAGTGCACATATAATAACCTTAGACTGCTCCATTTCTGTCCATAGTCGATCTCCTCCAACCCAACTGTACGCTTCATGCTCCACAATATAATTAATGATAGCCAATCTTTCATTCTCTGAATAGGGCCTTGATCTAAAACAAAAACAATGCAAAACACTAACTGAAATTTTGCAATCTATCAAACATAAGTATTATATTATTATAACTAATATTTAATTTTTCAGCATGAAAAAGGTATCTTAAATACAACTAGCTCTTTAGCTTAATTTTAGCATTGTGTCTGATTTGGTTCCAAATGAAGCAAAGGTCAACAAATAACAATAGTGAGGTAAATAAATTTGAGAATGCATATAATAAAATGTAGATAGAAAAAAGATATCATAGAGACATACACTTGCAGTATAAAGTATTCTTGAATATATTTTAATCTTATACTACATAGCCTTTTACATACAATTAATTTTTCACTTAAAACTTATGAAACCAGAGGCTACAAAAGAATAATGCAGTCTATGGTTCTTTTATCAGTACAAAGTATGCTGGACATTCTCTAAATGTAAAGGCTGCAACCATTTTTTATCATCTACATTTCCTTATGAGTTTACTCAATTTACAGGAATCTTTCTCTCTTATTTATTATTACAGAAGCTGTAAAGCCATTGCTGAATCAATCAATTATAAAAACACCTAACAAGATTGTATTAGCTCTAGGAAACATGAGACAATTTGTTTTCTCATAAATGCTGAGAGAAATATTATTCTGATTACAGAACATATCAACGGATTGCAGAAACTATATAAATGAATGATATTCTTACAAAATAATTTTCTGCATTTACTCATTTTGAATAATTAAATTTCCTAGATACCAATGAAAATCAAGGTGTTGGCCAGAAACAAAGAAGTATTATTTATTCTAGAATAAAATTTCCTCAAAATAATATTTTTAAAAATAATTATAACCTTTATATGCTGTAAAAGATCCTGGGCAAATTAAATTGCCATGTCAAGAAGGGCAACTTACATTAATACATATATAAGTTGCAGCATAAATTTCCAAAACTACACTATACTCAATGTCAAATAATACTTAATCAAGTTAATTTCAGAAACAAATAGCTCCAAAATTTTAATGGAGGGATTAGTATTTTCCATGCTCTCTGTTACTCTTTCAATAGAAGAAAACTTAATCCTTCATTCCTCTGAATTGAATCTCTAATTTGCCAGTTATAGAGGAAACTCTGAAAAGTTCTGAAATAAACACAGAATAAACTATATTGATAACTGAGTGAATGATAATGAGAAAAAAATTGCTGTAGAAAGTCTTCACCGGAGACTAACCGGGTCGTTTCTAGGTGTAAAACCAACGTTTCGGCCACTGTCACCGTGGCCATCTTCAGGGCTAATGTGACAGTGGCAGAAACGTTGGTTTTACACCTAGAAACGACCCGGTTAGTCTCCCGTGAAGACTTTCTACAGCAAACCATTCACCGGGAAAGCACCAAATCCTTCGAGAAAAAAATTCTTACACTACCTTCATCTATTCTAAAACCCATATATTATCCAAATTAGGTTCTTTCATTAAAGAAAGTTATTTAAAAATATTCAACTAACCCTTTAGCTATCAAGGTATTTTGCCTTGAGGGATTGCCATGTTCGACCATCAAATTCCTGAGAAAAGTCAGAAGTCACAGCTTTATAGTAATAACCACAACTTTGCTTGGCAAATTTTANAGCTGAATCAATTGATACCCCGAGGGGCAATGCAGTGAACTCGTCAAAGTT
The DNA here is from genome assembly GCA_000376725.2 of Ladona fulva. Lineage (NCBI taxonomy): Eukaryota > Metazoa > Arthropoda > Insecta > Odonata > Libellulidae > Ladona > Ladona fulva. Next base: position 208,792 of record KZ308534.1, on the reverse strand, counting down.
TTTATTTCAAATTAGACAAAATTCAGTCTTGGAGATGAAGCATTAGAAACAGATAATAAAGGCTTTAATAAAAAAATACGTAGATACATAAAAATGAGAAAATAATCGCACAGAAAAAAAAAAATGACATTGGGGCAACTCAGTTACTGCCTTGGCAGCCAAAAGTTTTACCTTGTAATCAAAGTGAAGCATATCTCTTTATTGATATCGTTAAGATCCAGAACAAGAATTTTAATAAAGGTGAATTTTTCACAATATTTTCAATTTTTACGTCAACTTAGGTTGAATATATGTTTAGAATTCTAATACAGGTAGTCATTAACTTATGACTAAGTTTGGTTCCAATCAATAAGTAGCAAGTTGATTTATACATAAATCAGATATTCGTCTCTTTTGGTAGCTTTTGACAAAAATACTTCTGCATGATGGCTCATACAAAATTGCAAATAATAGACTGAAAATTAATACAGGCACAACTACTGCTGATAACTAACTGACATTTATATTCTGCCTGTGCAAACATTGACTTATGTATCTAGTAAGAGAGAATTGCAGTAAGTTGCTTTGGCTGTAACTAACATAGGTTGTAAGTTGATAACTACCTGCACGTAGACCAGGTATTAGTGTTTCCTTCAGAAATTGCCAGAATGTTGGGGAAAAGTGCTCATTCAGATTTATCTTAAATATGTAGATGAAGAGTTATTATCCTAAGAAGCTATTAACACCATACTGAGTTAAAATAATTAATCAAATTAATAAAAAAATACTTTCACATACACAGTTTTTAGCATATTCCTGTGGTTTAACTTTTCAAATTCATCATCAAGTCCAGTACTGCAGCTGAAAATGGCAGGAAAATCATCATTAGAATACTTAGGAAACAAAAATTCTTCAAAGATTTAAGGTATTAGGCAAATGAAAATATCAGATTGAATACATACATAAATGTCTAACACTAAACTAGCCATCAAAATTTCTAGGCTAATATAAAATTAGAAACTTGTATGTACATTAGTGGGGCTAAAAATAACTGGTCTTGAAAATTTTTTGGCAAGCTTGTTTTCTTTGCTCATAAAATAAGTATAAGTGTAGTAAAGAAAGCATAAGCATACCTTTTAAACGTTATTATCTTTCTGAAAAACTTTATTCGTTAATTCCCAGAAGAAAAATTATGTATAAGATATTTTATACACTAAATTATAAGATTCATTTATTTACTAATATGTCTCAAATACTATAAAGAGATACCTAAAGCTAGGCACAGAATAAGGTATTATAAGAGAACTCAAAATAATATTGAAAGTCAAGGGCAATGGTTGGAAAAAGAAGGCCATTAGGAAGGTTACTAGAAAAAAATTAGCATAGTAACACTAGAAATTGCAACATTCTAGATTTTCCTCGTTTCATTCCACACACATGACAATCGCAAGTTTGACAGAAGTTCTAAACTCAATTGAAAAAGACTCGCAATTACTAGAAACCACAGACTCCAACAAAGTGTGTTTTGTTGCAACAAAGCAAGGAATAAAAAATTATTGCCTTGCTAAGAAAGGAAAAAATAAGACGGTGCTGTCTGACAAGTTTTTTTAGATTAAAAAATACCATTGACTTCAAGATATCTTCATCTTACTCATTAATTACTTTTAAAATCTTGTATTAATATGTATAAAAGGCTACAATTATTATTAAATCATATTCTTTGATTGTTTGTTAGTCCTCATTCCCAATTAAACAAATCGCAATGTATTTAACTGCAACATTGTACCCTGACTTACACAAATTCAACATACATGATTTTTTGTTGGTACCACTCATCCTACTTCAAAGTAATACTGTATATGGATTTTATGGCATGTAATATAGAGAAATTACTGAAAACCCCTTCAAAATCTAAGGTATGGTGAATACTCGTAGTAACAAAAACTGAAATAATATTACAGAAAAAAAGAGGATGATCATGTATAATAATTTGGATCAATGGACAAGGAAATATTGAGAGGGGAACAAAGAGGTGGCAATGTGCAAAGAACAGAACTATGTGCAAAGAACAGTCACTTTCTCGCCTCTGAAGATGCACTCTGGGAGTGCGAAATGTGTGTTAGGCTCAACGTTCCCGTTTTTGGTGGTCTTTGGATTTTGTGACTTTTGTTAGAAGCTGGCAGATTTGCCATGAGGCACAAGCTGAGGGCCTTGCTATAAAGAGCGCTCATAAAACAATATTTTATCATTTATTAAGATGAGCAATCTCTTAGTGGGCCTCAAATTAGTCGTTGCACCCAGGGCCTCTGATTGCTGAAATTTGCTCCTGATAAGAGCCATTAGGCTGAACATTTGGATTTATGCAAGTTATATCAATTAAAGCCTACCTTATTTATTATAATTAAAACGAGAATTCCAGTTTTATATTGTCATAATTTTAGTGGCATTGAAAGATAAGGCAGATGAAGTAGATATAAATAACACCATGCATCCAATACCTTACAAGTAAATAAATCTTCCCAGTACTTATAGTTTTGAAATTTCATAAAAAAAATCTCAAAGAGTTTTATTGAATATTCAAAAGATAAATGCAGAAATAGTAAAATGAGAACAAATAATTTCAGTTACCTATTTTATTCTAGCTAATCGAAAAATATACAATGAATTTTCTTACCTTGCTAATGGAACATCATCCCAACAAATCATTTTAAGCATAACTTTGTTAAAGTTAAAGTCTTTGGTATATTTTGAATTCTTCTTTAACCTGAAAAAACAGTTATTGAAATTTGTTTTTTAAGAATTTTATTAAGATTAAAAATGTAAATTGAAACCTTAAAAAAGTATTAACAAAAACAAGATACTTATACACACAATCAATATTCTAGATTGAAAATCATCAAGCAGCCATTTTTATTTCTGAAGGCTGAGTACTACAAACTATGAGTGTGGCTGCTTTCCCTTTTCCAACCCCAAATTTCAATGAAGGTGAGAGGCAAAGAACCACACTTCTTTCTTTGAAATATATATCATTTCCTGTGCTATTAGTGAACGTAAATCAGTAAACATAAACTTACTTGGCCCAAGTCCAAACAAATACTATTAAAAACTGTAACAAAATAGTGGTAAGAAAATAAATCTATTGATTAGGATATTTACAATAAAATTACTGTCAACATATTTAAATTGGCTGAAATAAACACTAGGAAGGAAAAATCGATATGCAATGGGAAGAATCAAAATAAGGAGTGCATACTGGATGCATCTTTCGATTGACAAACAGCAATCAAAATTCTTTAATGAATTAAAAAGCATCACAGTGAAAAACATTTTATTTTCAATTTTTTTTCATAATGACTAAGTTCTGTAGATTTAAAGATACATAGAGAAGTAACGGCTCCTTTAAGATAATCATATGAGTAAAGAGATTACATCACTTTTCATGGAAATAGCAAGTGCCCTGATCGTTTATGAATCTTTTCATAGTTAATTCTAATGGGCTTTTATGTATCTTAAACTTTGACGACACATAAAACTATATTTAATGCACAGTATAAGAAACTACCCATGTTTTAAAGTACATTCACCATTACACAGATATTTCAAATCAACTACAGGGCACTTGATCAACCACATAAAACTGGCCAGCTAAATAGCATACAGAAATAAGAGCTTGCCTGTATTTGTTCAGATCTTGAAGGACACCTTCATTGCAACTATCAGATATAAACTCAACGCTAAATACTTCTTCCTCCGAAAATATTATGGATGCTGGATGATCTAGTAAAATTGTGTACGGTCCATTTCTTCTGACGTTTACCACTCCATTTCCCGCCTAACACATTGTCATAAGATATTAAAGAGATATATTTCAGAAAATTATCCAATATCTTAAATTAGAAACTCTATCACGCAAAATTATTCATAAAATTTCAATTTAAGATTGAATACCTAAGACAGTACAGCTAACCTGAATTTTCTCAATCGTAGTCTTAAAATGTTTCTCTGACCCGCAAACAGCGAATTGCAACGGCTCTCCTTCATCATCTAAAAATAGAAGAGGTGAAATGCCGATTCCTGTAGAATTTGTTTGCATCGTATCATTAATCATTTGAGAATCGTAGAACCTCTTTCCCTCTCAAACGTATGAGAAAACTAATGGTACAGCGAAAACAATTGAAGAACGAAATTTCTTGTCATGAACGTGTACAGCATAGAAGTATACTAAATTGGGAAATATTAGGCGCAACTTATTATGGAGTTACTGCTTTACGTAAAAGATACTTAGCGAAGATGGGTTTTTCTATATGTTTTTCTTCATATTATTTGAATGGGAAGAACATTTGATTCTCGGTTGATCCAGCTTTCACTCTCCAGTCACAGCCAGATGATATGAGAAACTGGGTCGTGTCATGGCACTCTTTCACTTCCTGAGCTCAGTACGAAAGAGAGAGGGCAAACCATTAACGTCGGGCCAGCAACGTCCTCAGTGTGTTCTCTTGTTTCGAGTGTACCTTTTAGTGTGAATTCTAAATTATAACAATTAAGAATCCGTTGGTTTCGCCTGCATTATGACTATTGTTGAAGACAATTGAATCTGACCGCGTTGCTTGAAATGTAACTTGTGCAGCGAGTGAGAAACTGATTAATTTGGTGAGTTTTGACTTCAGTAAAATTTATGTGGTGGTTGGACTCAAGAAACTATTAACTTAATGTTTATTCTGCAATGGTCTAAATGAGTTTAGTCATTCAAATTTACATCCCAAAATTTTCTCTTTTTATAATAGAAATATTCGGTGAGTTATGTCCGAAAATAAAATAAATTTAAAAGTAGTGCGCCTTGCATAAACCTACTTTTAATCCAACTATTTTGGCCTCGGGTATAGTATTTATAGTGATTAACCCGTAAAAGCTTGGGCAGATTCCGTGATTACCTAAATTCACTCGCATAAACCCGCTAGATTTTAAAGTAACTGTATTTTAAACACAATTGCACGAAAACCCTGAATATCATCCATAAAAATGTATTAGGATTTCAATAATAAAAAATTATTGTCAAATACTTTATCTTTTAATTATTTTTTTCTAAAATGTTTAATTGAGAAGCTCTGCATCAGATTTCCTTTGTATTATAAATGTAAACAAGGAATGTCATTTCCTCTGAAAACTGAATGCTAAAACCATTTACTGAGAATGTGATGGTTATAGTTAAAATGACGGTTTTATAACTATTTTGTGTTAGTGGGAGGGGCAGTGAAGTAAATGTGCGGGGCCCTAGAATTCCAAAATGGAATACTTTGGAGAAATTAGAATAATATGATATATGAAACAATATGAATGAATTCGATCTGTTAAAAATACATAAAGGTCGGTTTGTTCAGAGTCTAAAGTAACGTAGGACTACATTTGTAAGGAATGCCAACGACAGCTTCAAAAGTATCGTAAACCTAGAACGTACACATTTTCGTACGGCCATTCCCTCTAAGCTAGTCACCTGAACAGCCACTTAATATTATTATTAGTAAATCAATAATTTTATCACCTCACTAATGCTTTTATCATTCACCAAACTTGTTTGCCGAGTGCCTACTATTTGTCGAAAAAGAATGAAATCTTGCAACTTTAGTTTTTGAAAGATGCAGTGAGGATCTCTCACATCATTAATTGTGAAGTGGGTTTACATGATTAATTTAGCCATTTAAATATTGCAACTTAAACTCTTCCTTGGCAATAATGGCTCAGGTAAGTGTACCACGCAATCTAAGCGCCCGCAATTTACTTGCCGCAAAAGGATGGAAACAGTGAACTATGCATACGGCAAGCGTTATTAAAGTAATAGGCGAAATTTTTGTAATCAACATTTGACGAATAAAGAGTATTTCCGTCGTAACGAGTTACACGAAGATTTTGGAGAAGAAATTTGGAGTCTTAAAAATTTTTCAATCTCTATCATTGCGGCAAAGAGAATCCAAACTTCTAAAAAGTAGTAATTGTTTCGGCGATAACGCGTTCAATGCTTCTGATACTCAAGGGTTGTATGGATATTACCGAATACTGAATTGTGATTATAAAATATTTCTTTAAATATGTAGAAGTAAGATAGTTGAATCTCTGACCTACGAAGCCAAATTAATATCAATTGTACAGTACAAGTGATTCTATTAATTTGAATAATACCCTGGAATTTTTATGTAGTGAGTACTATGGAATCAAATGTTTCTGACTCGTCTCTCGCGTAGAAATGCGGAACTGAAAGTTAATTTAAGGTATTGAAACGTATAGAACAATTAATAAATGAAATCTATTGAAATCGTGACGTCCTGCACGCCTTCTTTTGCTCGCGGTTTTTGCGTGCTCACGAGAACTGTGGATGATGATCAAGATGAGATAGGAATCTTCACCCATGCAAGGTTTTGCACGAGGAAAGCAGAAACAAAGATAAATAAGCAGAATAGGTAACCTAAAAACAGAGACAAAAGTTTGTACTCATTTTTGAAGAATAGTTCCCAACTCTATAGTTGAAGACCATTGCTTCAGATGAAATTTCAACGCAATCGTACTTCTTCCACAAGTTTCAAAGCTTAGTATTATTTCGGATATTGTAAAATTCCTTTCTTCGATCGTGAATTATTAATTCTCTATTTGATTAAAATTGCGAGAGAGAAATGAAAGTGTGGCACTGATTTGCTCTTTGCTAATTTTCTGTCCCTTCAAATCTTTTGGGCTTCATACAGCAGATAAATATCAACATAGCGAGTAGGTGATATTTATTTAATAATCATTGCAAGTTGGTCGATGGACCAGGTGGCAATGGTCAAGGAGGATAAAATAATAGTGACATCTGCCCGGCATTCGCGCAAAGACGGGAGGAAAAAACCTCCCGTGGACAGTTTAGATACAATAAGTATACATAAACAACAGACAATAAATATCGCACTACAGCTCAGAATTCCAATACAATAAAACTAAAGAGTACATACATACATATCGAACAATTATATATACATAAACTTTTACATGGATATAATGGGCAAAACAATTAAGATGAAATACAATGAAACTCAACAGAATATATTATATAGAGAGTATAAAAATAAACAAATAAACCTGTACGTGGGTTTTATAAGTAAAAAAAATGATATTATATATACAAACGATTTAGGTACTATAGACTTTAATTTTCTTTTTGAAAGCTTTAGTATTTTTCGGCATTGGAATGAGAACTTCTCCAGGAATAGCGTTCCATTCTCTTATACCTCTATTTATGAAAGAGTATTTAGCAAAATCTGTTTTCTTCCAAATGTTCCAAATATGCTTCTTTTTCTGGAGTGCACTTTATTTTATCAGGGTTTTCCCTGCTCTGGATTATCTATTCCAGTAAAACATGGAAACAGGTAGATGCTGGCATGCCAAACAAAATCTAGCACATCCCTCTGAAATGCCATCCGCCCAAGGGCTACTTGGACCCTCCACCATTAAATGCAAAAAGCTTAATAGAAGGCATTGCATTGTCATTGATATTATTTAGGCAAGATGAGGGGTGAGGTAGTTTGCCCTCGCTTTCCTTACTGTGTAAGAATACCACGAAAGTGGAGAAAACTACTCTAAGAATGACACTTTTCATTGCATTCGATAAGCAGTGACTAGAATAAACGCAATTTTTCAGGATCACTTAAATCCAAGTAGTTTTTAAATTATCGCTACCACAAGCAAAACTGTAACAAAAATAAGTTATAGTTACTCTTTCATCTAACACGTACCAAATAAAAATCACCTATTCATGAAGATATGGCAGCAAGAAAATTCACACATGTCGAATTCATTGTATGTTTCGTTAAATTTCGTCTTGAAAGGGCATTTATTATTTTTAAATGTGAATTATTGTAACTTCAATCACAGAGAAATCATGAACAATGATAATTTACGAAAAAAATAATATTTAAGCCATGAAAATGGCCTTTTTGTTCAAAAAATTCCGAGGAAAAAACCTTTCATTTATGAAAGGTATTAAGCGTTTTTAGAGGACATTTCTAAGTTGGAGACGTACAATATTATAGTCAAAACAAAAGTGTTGGAATTTGATACACGATTGAAAAGTGTCAAAACCGTGAAAAATTATGGAAACGTGAAGAACTTATTTTAATTATTTTCTTATTAGTCGGTGATGTTTCATATTAAAAAGAATTTTATTGGTCCAGGAGGGTGTGGTGAGCTTACTTATTCAGACTTCTTCCCCCCACCCCCGGCGACCTTGGCAAGGTCTTGTCATTCCGGACTCCAAGCCCTCGTCACGCTGCTGCATGTTAATCGGATTCAAACTGAGGGATGGAAACCAATGGATAAGTTACAACAGTTTTGGCTACATCACATCCACAATTCTTGGAATAAGAATTAAAATTTACTTCAATCACAATTGTACCTGATGATGACCATCATTGTCGAAACCAGTTGTGTTTAATAAATATCTGTGGAAAATACGAAGTACGGTATTGAATTATTTTTTCTTCTCGTTCTAAGTGTGTGACCGTCACTCATTTAATATGCGAGCATGACAATTCTTGTAGAGAGGTAGAGTTGTATTATTAGCACAACGAAGGTAGAGAGGAGGAAATAACATCATCCTACTAAACATTTGATAATTGCTTCACATTTAATTATGAGTGATATTATAACGAGTTATTAATCCCAATATTTTTTATAGCACTGAGTAGGTGACACCTTTCAACAATACTTTCGTAAAATTAACTTTATGTCCATGCAAAAAAAGAAGTTAAACATTCATCTTAGATACCGCTCTTGAAGGAGCTTTCATTTCCCCTATATTATATTTCTGAACAGTTTACATACATTTTACACTGTAATAATAACAAAAATAGGAACTAGATTTCCGTCATCATTTTTAATCAACGTTTCCAAATTCAAACTTCTTTATTTATCTATTTTCTTTCTATTCTTGTATCAAAATTTATCACACTCACGTTAGATTCTCGAACTACCTCAACTGCTTGGGTCTGAGTCGTATTTCAAATAAGCTCAAAGCGAATGAACCCAAAATAATTAAATGCTGCAGTCATAAAACAGAAAGGTATTCGTATAGCTAGACTCTGCACCCCGGGGCGATCACTGAGTTAGCCGCCTATCGCGAAAACCTACCGAAGGTAATTTAGCCTGCATCGGATCTCTATACACAACAAGATTTATTTGCAAGATTATCGAGCCTTCACTATATAGAGAATTTCCCTTTTACTCGGATTGCGTTGATTTACTTCGTTTATGGTAGTATACCACAGGCACTACTCAGGTGCCCCATCCTAGTTTAGAAATAAATCTAAGTGTATCGGAGCAATTGTTTATCCCTTGAGTTACTGAAAGGATGGGAAATTTCGTTCCATTACTTTTAATTTCCGAAAATTAAATCAGAAGAAGTCGTGCTTTAATGAAATTTAACGTTGCTGAACCAGTTTTCGCTCTGCATTCCACAAATGTGATCAAGTGGCATCCCCGATACCAACCGCGGGAAAAGGAAAAAGTGTTTTTGGGAATGGGAAAACTTCACTGCCGCTTTCTCTAGGCACCAGCCGGAGACGATTGCATAGGCCGAATACCTGGTTTCACCGCGGGGATATTTTTTCGACAAATCTACCGTAACGTTCGGAGGAGGGAAAAATGCAACGAAAATTCGTTTGGGGGTAAATAGGCGTGGTGGATCAAGATTGGAGAGGAGTGTCCTTCGTGATCTTTTCTCCGTCTCTCTGGGGAGAGGTGTCCTTGGCATGCTACCAGTCGGGCCTGGACGTCATCCGGCGGGAAATAGATCCTTCAAAGTTCACATCGTTGCGTAAGTCTCGCTTTACGGTCCGCAAGAAACTGGACCGGTTGTGCTACAGAGTAGGAGGAAGCTGCTTCGTATTTGACGATCCAAAATTAAGCGTACTTGCTAAAAGAGTGGAGAGCTCCGAAGGCGAAGCTGATCATTTATGAAGACCTTGGAGATCCGAACGCTCTGGTTTATTGGGATTTATCCTGGATTTTATTTACCTCTATTGATACCCAGAAAACTCTCGTCGGGAACCCGATGATTCATTCAAAGTATCAAAGATGAATTTTAGCCTAAGTGCACTCATTAAAAAATATGCATTTTTGTTTCCAGCGCATTTAAATATTTTCAACTCAGTCTACGATAATGACTGGAGCACATTTATCACTGTATTTTTGTCCTCTACGTCCAAGTTTCACACCATCGGTTTCTGTAGACGCCATGAAGATTCTGTTTAGCGAGAGAGTGGAGGAGGAAGCTGGAGAAGGATTATATTAACATTAATGATTAGGTATAATCGAGATGAGGTGATAATATATAATCCAAGGTTTGTGGCTGCAGATTTATGAATTTGAAAACATGATTGTTTTTATTTTATGTAAATTACATTGGTTACTCTTGTGAGAGACTAATGTGAGTGTACTCCAAACTATGAAGAATGAATGGAATAGTCATAACGATTTCTAGAAATGAAATATTGAGGAAGACTTCACTGAGAGTTTGGTCGAATTAAAACAATGTAAAGTGGTATGTAAAACATAAATAAAATTTCGTGTAAAATGGAGAATCGAAACTTTAAAGAAAGGAATCAGTTTAAAAGAAGCTTCCTTTGCGAATATTGACACCTAAAATATACAAAAAATATTGCAGTTGATAACTTTCCCTTGGATTGCCTCTACAAGGGATGTGAGCCGCGGAAATAGAGTACTATTTCCGCGGCTCGAAGAAGAGTCTCCAAACTGCGGTCTGTGAGCACACTGGATTACGTATAGTACCTAGATATCACTCCGAAAAAGCACTTAACTATTCAAATTCAATTATCGTCCACTTATTTCTTATATATGCGATCTTTAGTTTTGTTGCGAATAAAAACTCCCTTTCTCATTCCTTTCTTTTTTGCTAATTACTATTTTAAGAAAATGGAATTGTTTTCTTATTAGACCAGGTCCAACAAGCTGTTCCGGTGTCTTTATGTGACCATTCTCCAATAACGTTTGGGTTCCCTTGCTGTAGAAGGACTATGCGTTTCTTCCATTTGTATAGTTACCGATTCAATTTTTAATTCGCTGAAGGGTGAATGCTTGGCTGAAAAATCGTAAAGGTATTCTTCACATTTTCTTTTTTATGGATTTTTTTCTTTCGTAATTAATGAGATCTTTCGTAATTAAGTACTAATTTCAAAAGAGGGCTATTAAAGATAATGAGCATACGATTAAAACGAGCAGCTCATGAGTACCACAGACAGTACATGCTCAATTCCATTTGAGTTCTTCCCTGTCGAATCGGGAGTACAGCATTCAGTAGTTCTAAACTCTTCAAAGAAATTATAATTTAATGTGCAGTTGTAATTGATAAGATTTTGTTGATTCTTTCCTAAAAAGACAGCTATTATCAAGTTTACAGTTTTAGATTTTCAATTGATACCATTACATCGTTTTTTTTTCGAAAGACTTCTTTTCATAGGATGGATAGTAAATACTTTAATAGAATAAAAGCTTCTCTTCTTATAGCCTGTTTTCAAAGTACTTGCAACGCCCGAAGAGTGAGTCACGATTAAACCAGTATTCAGCTTTAACAGATACACGATACTCCATAGAAGGAAGCGAAGCAGCTGGTACTCCGAATAAAACAAAACAATAAAAGGAATAAAGCCAGTTACACTTCTCCACCGAATAAGGAAAACCACATAACATGCACAGCATTATATCCTTGTCCTTCCCAGCGGAACTTTTGTGTTCTCTTTTGGTTTCTTTCAGTCTTTGACGTCTGGCGGAACTCTGTTCTTTATTTCATGGTCTCCAGAAAGCGCTTCCTTTTCTCCTTTGTACGGTTGAATCCTTAATGTGTCATCATTTCGTTTTCTCCTTTACAGCTCCGCGAATTTTTATATGCGCGGTATCGTGACCGGTAAGTTTATCTAACCTTGATCGAGAAATCATTCGTTTGAAATCTTCTCCTGCGTTAATATTAATTTTCAAATGAAACACACCTCGCAGACATTTCATCATTTTATTTTATTGCATGATCATCTCGTGACCGAATTCTTGTAGAATAATTAAATGCGATCAATACATTTCATAAATTATGTTTTATCAAATTGAACTCAAGTTGAAATATCTAATGAGTAACTCTCAATCATATCTGGAGGAAAATGAAGTACCCTAATATGTGTTGAAAAATAGTGTACTGGAAAGTACTCTCTAACCCTCAATCCATAATATTTGAGGAGTTCTTGCTGTATTAAAATAATCTAAATTACAATTAGACTTGCAAAGCGTTTAAATAAAATATGCCATTACAATTAATGTTTTTATTACTCCATGATTCTGTTCGGAGAGAGAAGCAACTAACAAGATTTGTGATAGACGGATATATTTAGTTTGGCTGGGCATAGAAATACATTAGTATATTCTCCATTAAATACCATACGCTTTACTTTATTCCGAATGCTCACTTCGGCAAATAATTTGCTACAGTATTCCCTATGACTAGCAAATAATGGACACACCTGCTTTCTAGTTTATAATGCTCACTTCCAAAGTCACAATTAGAAGTCAAACATCTACTATTGATCATCTATTTATTTACTTGCTTATATAGACGTAACATATTCGATGTTAATGCGATTATTAATTAATCGCGGTTTAACTGATCCTCAGTCATTACCTGATTCATGGAGGAAATAAATATTCGAATCACGAATATGAATAAAAATGCAATGGTTTCAATGGAAGATTTGCAAGTACCGAGTTTGAGTACTTCCAAGAGGTAATGGTTGCGGAATAAGTGATCAAAGTCACGTATTTTGGCTTTCACATAAACTGGAATATGCTTGATTTGGATGTATGTACTGAGTACACTCTGGTCTGGAGTATACACTACGAACTTTTCTTCCCCTCGAGCGATTTATTTCAAATTCATATTTCGTCCTTTTTAATCGAGCATTTTTCCTTCTCATTATCCTTTTCTTAAATTTTCAATGCCACTGCTCTCAATGTTTCATATCTGGCAATCTTTAATTACCAAAGTAATATTTTAGAGAATGCATCATTTCTATTTCACGAGATACATACCCGACTAGTATCAGGTTTTAATGTTTAGATTTTCTTAAATTCTTTCGCAGCGACCTATCACCTTCAGCCGATAATTGTCTATCATTCTGTCGCCATCGGGCCCATGTTTATCCTTCCTGAGAAGGTTTCTCTTGCATTCTATACCTGTACGCTCACCGCTTGCAAAGAACCTTCCTTTCCAAACGGCAAAGATTGAATCGATAACCAGCATGGAGGTATATGCCTCAGAGACACCTTTTTCCTGTTACACCTGCAAGTCAAATTTACATAATATCACAAACTTTCTTGACATTATATCTCCGGTGTGGCGAAATACTGGTTCCAGACTTTGCATCCTTATATTTAGAAGGAGAAAAATGAAATTTATTTGAGGTATTGTGACTTATCGCAAAGGCGAATCTCATTGTGTATCTTTCTTGTCTTCTCAGCGATTGAGTGGATTTAATCAGTTGAATAATGCTTCAAGCTCTAGTTAATTGAGTAAAAGATCCATTTCTGTGTTTTATAATGGTGAGAATTGGTTCAGCAACATCATTCCCAAAGTTCTGAGAGATTGTAATTCTGTTGATAATACGAACTTGAACAGAAATAAATTTGCTTGAACAAAAATAAATTGCAACGAACGTCTTTTTTATCAAATACGTTGTATCGTGTTAAAGTTAGATTCCGTCTTCAGTTGGTTGTTGCGATCAAGCATAGAACCTATAGTTGGCATTCATTATTAGCGTTCAATAAACTAGTAAAGCCGCCTGTGTCAATAAAGGCGAATCGGTGAGTTTTAACTCATGAATGTCCAGTGATTACATGGAAAACTGTGGCTACACGCTTTCACCTAATTCTGTTGGTAAACGTTGTCCGTTATCCGTGTTAAAATTACGCCTACGAGATATAATCACATGGATGTCCGATTTCACCATCACGTTCACCTGTGCTTCTTTCCCCCTCAAGCACCACGCCCAATGGTGTAGAAAAAGACTGTTTCCAACTCAATCTTCACACCCGAATACGAATCGACCCAAATCGAAAGTAAATAACGAAATTGTTCAAAAGTTATCTTTTATGCCGCATGACTGATCGGAAGTAAACGAGGAATAAATAATTGTCGATGGCGCGATTGGTCACGTTTCCCTCCCAGAATCAGAAATATCCTTGCAGTTTTCCCTTTTCCTATTTCTCCTCCCCTTCGCGTCGAATTTTTTGCCCCAAGGAAATAGTGGTGAAAGCAAATCGAGAGCTTCGCAAATTCGATTCGCGGAATGTTTTTGAAACTGTTCCAAAACCAAGATAATGCACAAACACGTGAAAACGACTCGCTCATGTGCCATTCATTGTTATTACGTACTGGACTATTGAGTATTTCATCAGCCTTGGACTCTCTTTAATCTGGGAGAGAGCTCGTCAGATATGTAATTTTCTAAGGTTGGGACAAGCCTTATCTCATTTAATCACTGTATCTATCCCGATCGAGATACCCCGCGGACATGACATTCTGTTTGGAAGTCATTAAATTGTGTTATGATATCATTAGAGGTGGTTCTCAATCTAAGTCAATGATTTAGACACACTGTTCTTTCGGGCGTTGAATTCTCTCGGCGCTTCGGACGTCAAAATACATTTCTGAACTTCGTCTAGTATCTTCCGAATTTCGCTGTTTTCTATTTCAGTCATGTATCACTAGCATAAAAGAAACTGTGCGAAGCTTCTTGGAGAGGATAAGATCCGGGGACGCACGGGATTGGTCGAAGGACCGTGGGTTCAATACCCTTTTCTGAAACTATTAGTTATCTCTTCAGGAGCGCTTTCGTGCTGGAATTCAAAGAAAATTTCCTTACTCAAAAGTTTCGTTTCCAAATATTTAAAGGAGAAGATTTGAAATTATGCTTTTTGTTTTACATTCTTTGGACTCTCTGTTATCAACCTGTTGTTCCGCCTTAATTGGATATGTCTCAATTTAAAAAATAATAATTTTCCTGTAACATTAAAAAGTGCTTTTCAAAACCAATTTTTAAATACGTACCTACTTATTACTTTACCGTCGAAGTTTACTTTGGAAGAATGAGTAATGAGAAAATCTCGCCAACGCATTATATCAGCACATTTGTCTCTTATAATGGAAGGCCTGGGTTCGAAACCCAGTTTCGTCGATTTTTTTCGCATCCGTTTATCCCCTGTATTTTGCTTTTATTATCAAAAGGTGTCATATTTACTTCATATTTCTATTCGCAAAGCGGGTGAGTAAGACTAGGAATAGATCAGGATCTTCTTGTAATGGTATCGTCAAATCTAGGGATGATACACTGATTGTGAGAGATAATGAGAACCCATGCATTCATATACAAATCGCTTTGTATCACTAATTTTTGCTAAGTCTATACGATTCTGTTTACTCTTGTAACTACAGTTTTCACAAACAGTTCACGGAAAAAGTAGAAATTCTATATAAACAGAACGATAGAGTGTTCTTAATAATAATATATTGTCACATCAATGTTATTTTATTATCAAACGATTATTATCATCAAATCATCATTTATATTCTCGTAATGCCCAGTCGTTCTGCGTAGAGGTCTTCATTGTTTGTCTGCGATTCCGAGGTGAGCCCTTGTCGATAAAATAATCCGTTCAGAGCGATTACCGCAACTGGTTATAGTCCTGGAATGCTAGAAAAATGCCGTTAGATGATTGCAAAAGGCTAGCTGAGATCATCTCGAGGTAATAATAAAATTCTAAGTTGAAGGTCATTCAAGTTTTTATCTTTTGGCCTCGCTTTAGTTACAATCGATTCTTACTTAGCCACTCCTTGAAAGAAAAGACTTCTTAATGAGCCTGAAAGATAATGAGGCATCTTATATACTAATCGTTCGTTCACCACCTTTCCTAAAGGCAATTTATTTAACGAATGAATTTTTATGAACAGGAAATACATTTATTTATAATTCTTATACATACTTATAAATGTATAATTTGTAATAAATTTATTTATGTATTTATTAATCACACATCTTTATGTATAGATTCATGTTCTCGTTTCTTGTCTTTTCTAGCAGAATTTTTTAAATAAACCCACTAAATTTTATTTCGAGTATAGAATACAATGAAAAAATGAGGCATACTTCTTCGAATGCAAAAATTCATCCCGTATCTGATCGACAGCCAGTATCTTAAATACCAGGAAAAATTTTTGCGTAACCTCTGCCGTTAGAAAGGAAATATAATGCAAGAAAAAGGAAACTTCCGTTGCCCTTTCACTTACGCAGTATTCGATATTTAAATGACAAGTATAAGAAAAATTCCAACCTCTGATACAGACTAAAAATAGCAATTTTCACTTTCTGTCACTTCATAACGATTCTCAATCCGTGTCAAATAAGTTAAAATACTCTTATAAGTATAAACTGATTGAAATAAACCTGAGAATATCAAAGTTTGAAGAGATTTAAATGACTGAAAACCAGATCGTTGTTTTAAATTTAGTTCTGGATAACTCTATGAGTTTTTTTACCGAAGTAGGTGTGGAAAGCGTCACTAAGTCATGTCACTTTAGTCTTTGTATCATTTATCCAAAAAATAACTGAATCTCCCGTTATTTATTTATCTAAGCTATTCGTTCAAATACAAAGGAAAAGGTGAAAATTTTAATAGGCCGAAACAGGACCGTGGTATTCCTATGCATTTCGTATAAGCGTACTATATATAAGTTCTAAGATTAAAACGGAAATATTTTCGAAGCTTTAAAACATGAATCAAATATTTTATACGACAATTGAATTTAGTAAACAATATTGGCTATCCTTTTAAAACCTTCTGGATTAGATCTGAACACAAGTTCACTTAAAATTGACTCTTTATGAGGTGAATAACATTCGAAATTTTCTAATGGTAAATTGTCATAGCTCTCAGTTTACCTAACTTTTAGCTTCACTTGCAATGCTCAAAAAAGGAAAATCTTAACGTTTTCAGGTATCAGGGAGGATGTTTCAGGATGAAAAAACTGCTTCAGTTAGCTATATCTTTATGAAAAATAAAGTATTAAATACTATTAAATATCACTTGAAAGATCAATAAAGGTACGCTATTTATTTCTCCACCGAATCCACCTATCACTAGCTTTTGCGACGTTGCCCCTTTTCCAGGAAGGGACATTCGCAGTCGGGTTGAGGTGAACGTGGAACGGCCTTTAGGTGGGCGTCACGCATCACAGTCGAGAATACGGGGATTTCTCCGCTTCGCGAATGTGGGCGTACCCTTTTTTGGGAACACCGAACCTATCTCCTACATTTCCCCCCCTGCACTCTTCTCCGTAAACCACTTCTCCAGCGATTCGCTGACAAGCATTCACTAGTTTTTCATCCTTTCGAACAGGGATATGCGGAGCTCTCTCGCCAAATACGATGGCGGAGGTCGCCACGTGGCTCTCCTGCTCGTCATCTTCGCCTCCCACTCCTTGGGAGGTTACGTGCCCCCCGGACCACGACACAGGTGCCCGGAGAACCTCAACCGCATATACCCCTGCAACTGCACCGGAGGCGATGCAGGAGTGGCGCTGAGTTGCGAGAGGGCCAGCCTGGCCCTTGCGGCCGCTGGTCTCGCCTCGGTACCAGCTGAGACGACGCAGCTCGTGAGGAGCAAATACGACGCCACCGCTATTCCGTGAGTGGACATGAGAACGCGAGCGGGATATAAACAAAGGACTTCAAAAAAGATAAAGAATGGAAATTGGGGTCTCGATGCCGTGAGAATCAGTGCCTTAAACTTTGGTTTGTTTAGTTTCTGGCACAGTTTGAACCTATTGTCTTTTTTGCCACATTCCATCGTGTTTGTTCTACCGGTAGGGAAAGACGCAATTGCCTCGTAGCCGAGGTTAAGCGCATTTTGGGCAAATGGGTCATGTTTTTATGTTTTAGGGTCTGAAGTGGAAAGTTTTTGGAAACCTAATTTCCTGAGAAATCTATGATGTTTTGCATGAAATTATACCAGATTAGAAATTAAATACAATTAAATAAATAAAAAGCATTAGGTGTTACAGCGTACATTTATATATTTTTTAATTTTACATTCACATATTTAAAAATAAGTGTTTTGTACAAGTCCTTGACGGACTATTTAATGTTGACGGATTGTATTTTCATCAAAGATTTTGATATTTTTAAATGGTTTTGTGTAGATAGCGATTTCATATATTCATTTCATTTAGTCAGTATCTATTTCGTGCTTGCTATTGTCTCTATCACGTCTCGTCTTCCCGTCATCGCCAATCTAACTTATTTTTCTCTTCAAATAAATCTGAAGGAGCCTTGAAATATCCCGTCAAGGAATATTAATCTTATAAATGCAACTTTATTATTTGATTGAAGTCATTTGAGTTATAGGACATCTAGGGTAAGGTTTAGTTAAGCTGCTTTTGATTTAGGGAGATATCAGTGGCATTATCGATTCTCCTTCATCTTAACACACATCTTTTAAATTTGCAGATAGCATTAGGATATTTTTAATTTGAAGAAGTAAATTTTCGTCATTTCAAACAATAATGCTACTGCAAGGAAAAAGAAGGTTGGAACACGGCTGTTTACAAATTAGAGGTTTAAAAAACACTCCGTAAGCCGTCTTTCGGCAAGCGGAACTCGCGCTCAAAGACAAACGGGAAGCTCTGGATTACTGATTTCTGGGAAGGCCCAATGATAATTTCGAAGAACACTCACTTCCTTTGTGGAGAACCCCCGAGGATGGAGATGTCTCCGAAATGATCATTGGGCCTTCCCAGAAATCGGTAATCCGGAGTTTCCCGTTTGTCTTTGAGCGTGAGTTCCGCTTGCCGAAAGACGGCTTGCGGAGTGTTTTTTAAACCTCTTATAATAATGCTACTGTTATTGAATCTCAATTTAATATAACTGTTTTTCTCCAAATTAGACAGACTCCAGATTAGATTAAATCAACAGAAATATGCAATACATTATCACTTCATGTCTATCGCTAATCAACACTGTAAGTTTACTGAGTATACCTAACTTAATGCATTTTTTTTTTATTAGTACCGGCCCAATGGGTGCATGCATAAGTATATGTGTGTTTGTACCTAGCGAAGTTTACGTTCTGTCGTATTTTAATTTAGAGTTAAGGTAGGAGGATTATGCAGGATTAGTCGAGGGTGAAACCTTAAACTTGGATCTCCGGGTGAATCATAGGACGATTTTCAAGGTGACATATAAGGACCTTGAAGATGACATCATTATATGATGCTCTTTGTATTCCTTTCGTCCTCGACATTTAAGGAGAGCTTTGAAATATGGGACATATGGACTGCTGGCATGTTAGCGCTTTCACCTTTGTCGAATACTATGGCTCTTCAAGCTTTTTCTTTCAGAGATATGAATTATGCAAAGACTTTGCTATCTGCAGAAAATGTATTTCTAGGTTCGATTTCCGAATGGGGTGGGATTTTCTCATCCATTATTGACTACTGATTCCGCGAGATAATAGAATGAAATTTAATGTAGATCTATGATCTGATTTTTGCCGATTTGCTTTGCACGTAAACCAATCAACATTACATCGCTTGATTTGAGAGCCCTGAATGTTGTTCACGGTTTATAGATTTGTTTGGCGGGAGAAAGGGCATATGGAAAGTCCCTTATAATCCATTAAAAGAAAATGAAATCCAAAAATGAAGGGTCGATAAAAATAAAAATCCAAGTTTTCAAACATGATTCTGCCATATTTTTTTGTATTTAGGAAAATGGCTAATTGAATATGATTGGAAACTTCTTGTATATCTAAACAAATTACAGGAATCAAAAACATTCTCATTGTGATCTTCGAATAACTCTTGGCGTTGGCATTTTTTTCCGCAAAAGTCACGGGGCGTACCTAAAAATTTCTCCTATGCGTGCTTTGCCGAAAATTAGTTAAAAACCAATGATTTCTGTATCCTTCGTGAATTAAAATAATTTGACTGAACATAAACTTTATAAAAACGAAAAAAACGTATGATTTTGCAACCGTAGCAAATATCTTACTTCATGAGCGAGAAAGTTGATTATGCCACTCCTGGTTCCGATAGACTCTGACTAGGGATTGCATCTTATTGTTAGTAATGACAGGAAGGAAGATGAATTCTCTTGGGGATTCCATCCGGGATGTGTGGGAGTTAACTCCTCTTCTCCTCCCACAGGCCCGCCACCGTCGACTCCTTGGAGCTGAGTGGTCTGCGCGTGAGGCGCCTGCGAGGTGGCGACCTCCTGCGTCACTTGGTGGGCCTCAAGTCCATCCTGGTGGTGAATACACCCACGCTCATCGCCGTAGACGAAGACTTTTTCCCTCAGCCAATCAACGGTTCCCTACGATCGGTCAGGATCATAGACTCTCCTTTGGAGGAATTTCCCACAAAGGCCTTCCAAGTAAGCTACATTTGGGTGTTGTTTTGCTGTGCTAAATGGAAGTCAACTTTTGTTTACAATTTTGCGTAAAATATCAAAGTCCTCTCCAATATTACATTTCCTATAAACTCATTTTGCGCTCCAATCTCATCGCGCATTACATGTCTCTAATCATGCAATTAGTTCATCTTACAATTTATTTTTATTTAATTTCCCTTTTATCCACAAATTCCGTTTACTGAACAGAGTGGGACGCAACACCTACAATATACTACCAACAACAGTATTCAACCAGGAGATCCCGGTAAGCTACAACGCAAACCCGGGACCTTTGGGTTTTATGGCGACTGTTTTGCCACCGAGGTCTGCATGTTTATGATTTTGAGCTTCTCCTTTGACTCAAAATATTTAAGTAACGTGTGATCGCCATTTATTTCTTATTAACTTATACCCTTTATTATGCTACCTTGATAGCTTCATGGACCCGAGACAGAAAACTAAAATTGTTCTCAAAATTCAATGAGAGCGAATACGTACAGTTATTTATAGATCTTTATCTTCATCCGTAACCTCAAAATCGATGGGAAAATGGTGACATCACTGCAAACTCAACATAAGTGAGAGTAAACGTTAGGATATGCCGAATAGTAAATGTGGTGCTGTTATAAATTATTTTACGTTAACGCTAATGTTATTCGTCCTTATTGTACAATATAAAAAATTATGAGCGAAGGCATGTTAAGTATAGAAAAGCCTTGCTCCACATCCTGCTCCCCTCAAAGCTGCAGAGAGAGGAAAACCAGTTTGGTATTTTCAATTAACCTTGCATCGAAAGTATGAAAAAATCGGGTCTTGATACCTCGATGCATCAGAACTACATTACCCGAAGGATAAAGTTGTTATGGGAATTAAAGTAAGTCTTGGGGCGAGTTTAAAATGAATAATTACCTGATAATGACGTTTCTTTTCTGACTGGTGATTTTGCGATTTTTTTATCATCTCGTTAAATTTTCTCCAATCTTTTATCACCACCATTATATTTTTTTCGTCATCCCTCATCCGTGAAGCATTTCTTCTCTCCTCAATAAATGAGTTCAAAATCTTTTTAGACTCAGCTTGCGGGAGTATAATGTTCGTTTCCGATTAACAAAAGGAAGCTACCATAAAAAACTACGGAAATATAAACCACCCGCTCTACCGCTCAGCTCGATAATTCACAGGCTAATTTATTGAGATGGGACGGACTCTTATTTCCTTTGCGAGTTTAATGTAAATTTCATTCGGAGCTTCTGATCAGAGCCGTACGGATGAAGTGATTTTCCTCGGATTGTTTTTTCTCTCAAGGATATTCACGCTGCTCATTTAGGATGAACCCAACTCCTTCCCTTTAACGATCATTATAACGCTACCCCTTACCTTATCTCTCGAAATCACTTCCTTTCTCCTACACCCAGCACGTTTCCGGTTTCACCTCCCATTCTTCGTACCATTCTTACTTTCTTCTCATTTAACCATTCTTCTGCCGCCCAAGTCCACGACCGTAAAGTTACATGAATGATTCATCCAGCCCCGTATGAGGGTAAGAGTCTTGCATTGATTGAGATAAGAGTCCTCGCGCGATTCTTCTTCCAGTCCGATTTAGTTGAGACTAAAAAATGAGATTCTGAATTGCGTCTCTCTATCTCGGTATTTTAAAAGTATATTTGTGTTCTGAAATGATCGTTCCATCATCTAGAATGGCCCTTAAAAAAATATGAAGGGTACAAAGTAAGGGAGTTGAAATTATATTCCAGAACGGCTGCTTGAATCGTGAACCATGAAATAACTATAAGAAATTGAGATTTTGTTTGAGAAAGCAATACTGAGAGGTGCATCGTCACATTTTATTTTAAAATTCACTATGATTCCCCAGCCAACTAAGATCACTCGTTCCGGAGCCACTTTCACTATCTGTAATCTTCTATTTCCGAAATGAGATTTCCCACGGCCTTCCAAATCTTAAAATATGCGCAAATACAGACAAAAGACTACCACGCTTTTTTTACAAATAAATTTTAATTGGTAGCTATCAGTATGTTTAATCATTTCTGATTTAACTGTCCTCACGCATCCTCTGCTTTCCTTAGCCGAGTTTAAAACAGCGAAAAAAATTCTTCACCAGCCGGAATACTCATTTGCAGAGGTAATTCAGTATTTCAATTACAGTTGAAGGGAAGATGGATGAGGGATGATTGGCGTTTTGGAATAACGCCCAAGTAAAATCAACAAAACTTTGTGCTTTGTTAATTTTAACATTTTCAGAGTATGAATGTGTGAATATGAAAGATATGCAGTTCTAGTTGTTCTTTTAACTTGCGTTCTTTCGAGAAATTCATTACCATGGATTTTGAAAAACATAAGGTCACCTAGGTATGTGATCCTGTATTAATGAACAAAAATGTTAAAATTAAAGATGACGAAGCAAATTATGTTTTCAGCTAAATAATCTCTTGGAAGCAAAACGGGGTAATCAATGCAGTATACAACTCATTGGTACAATAAAATGCAACGGATACGAGAGTCACTTATTACAATGCGGAATAATTGAGATTTTCAATCCTGGTTGGGAGTCGCAGAAGGTGGGAAATAATTTGAAACTAGAGGAGCACACTACTCCAGTTGTAAGTTGAATCTCGAATTAACTTTTATGTGCGTTTATTATGCTAAAAGAATTATCAAAAAAACTTAAAATAGGGAAAAAAAATTAAATGCAAGATAAAGGAAGACATAGATATAGTTGAAGATGTGTTCTGATAAGAAAGAATCAAAGGCTAGATGAATGTTTTGGGAATAAATTTGATTAATATAAATATCAATAAGGAATGCTGGAAATGAAAAATAATATTTTGAGAAACTACGTTATTAAAAAAAGCATAATTTATTTATTGTATGGAATGCATCGTATAAAAAATATACCGAAGTAAAAATGAGAAACATTAAATTGCTATTAGAAGGAACGCTGATTTAAGCAGAAGCCAGAACAGAGAAGTTACGGAATGAATCGTTGAATGAATCGTTGAATGAATCGTTGAATGACTGCTTGTTCCCGTCCTAATAAAAGGATCCAGGAGAAGCAAACCTAAGAAGTGGAATGGAGGAAGTTTAGCCTGTGAGGCAAGGTGAATACTCGTAGCTTCGAAAGATACTTTAAACCGAGAGGGATTTTAAATAGTTCTGACGATTTTGAAAATAAATTGGGGGGAAAATAAATAAACGGGTTTATATCCTGAAATTATAACTTTAAAATTCTTCTTGAATTGCTTAGGGATGATCACTGGAATTATTGTTATGACTATTATCATTTAATTTAACTTAAACTCGGTAGTTAATTCGGAGATTGATAATATAAATACTATAAGAAAATGAAGGTGATTAGACACTGGTAAATTTTACGTTGGTTGATTCGTGATTTTTATCAAATGAATATTAACAAGCATAATCTCTCCCTTTATATTAAAATCACTATTTAGTGTCGATGATTACAGTCAGAGGTCATCACGACCTCTATTAGGGCATCTATTAAAGCAATTCACGAGAGAGCGACTGAATACCATCTCATCTACATGCCTTAAATTCATATTTCGCGTCATCAACTACTTTACTTTCGTTTCCCCATACAGCATTTAGAAAGCGAACGCCTCCACTTTTGGACGAACCATGTCGCTAATTATTCATCTGTACTTTCAAATATTTCCTCTTCCACCTTTTAAGGACTTACTTCGTAGATCGGGAAACAAAGCAATCGAAAAGGCCGTTTTCATGCTGAAGTGAGTGCTCAGGAGCCGTTAACATAACCATCTTTCCATTAAATTAATCCTCTCATCTTTTGTTCGGCTGCTATCCCCTGAAAATGACTTACCTATATAGTGGCGTACACGGCGCTTTCACAAACGCTAAAAGCAGCTCTGGAATCTACTTCCATAGGGCTCTTGAGAATTTCTGAATTTTTAGTAGGTCTGTCTCGCTTGAGACTAGCTGCTTCCAGAGGACTTATGAGAATTTCTGAATCTTTAGTTGATCTTTCTCGCATACCAAAACCTGGAAGCAATAAGTAGTATGACTGTCTCTACACCTTAGTAAAATAAACGCCTAAGTAAAGTAAACACCTTAACGTAACTTATCTAAGTAAACTAAACAACTTAACGTTAATCCTGTAAGTAAAAAAACTTAAAATTGATTCTATGAATTTATTTAGCAAATCCTATAACACGGCCAATACTAACTTTTAAAAATTATTACGCAGCTTCATCAAATCTATATATATTTAACAAAAATTCTGTGGGATTAAGTGTTTATTTGTGTGTTTTTTTGTATGTTTGTTTGTGTTTTGTATGATTGTCTGAGATTGGAGTTCACACCGTTTGTCCGATTTACGTCAAACTTTGCAGACGTGTTCTCGGAAGTGAGACCCGGAAGAAAGTACTGTCACCTTTTCATTCGATAACTTTCCTGGGTTTGAACCAAGGTCGTTCAGATAATTTCCATAAAATACATAAGTTCAATTTATTCGGTTACTGACTTTATTTCTTTCGCAAAATTAAACTATAAGGAATAGTCTTGTGAAAACGAGATAAGTACCGAAAGAAGAGAAACTGAATACAAATTCTCATCAAAGTCGTGGAATATCGCTTTTGTTTCGAAGTTGCGAGAATTTAGATAAAATATACGAATATTTTGTGAAATTTTGAGGTTGTAAACAACCCCTCCCCCTGACCACCAATGCGATTGTTGATTCCGAGTTCAGGCATTTTCCCATAAGAATACATTAAGTATCAGACCCATTTAGGAGCAATGGCAAGCATTGACGATGTGAAGAGGAGGAAAAATTTCAGAGATTTTAACTATTACAGTCACAAACACTTTGTAGTGATGAATCGCAAGGACAACCTAAGTAGAACCTTAATGAATTGAACTAAACAAAGAGGCGAGAAGTTTTCTCTAATGTACAAATAGGTATACTATATTTAATCCGAATTCTATTTTCCCCGTTGATAAGAAACGTGCACTTAAGGTAGTTTACAATAAAAAACCTCGGAAGGAGGCGCTTCATTTGCGTCTGAGGGAAGCGGGCCCTGATAGACTTGTCTCATGGATCCCTTGTAAACCAATTCAAAAACAAAACTGCTGGAAAAACGTTTATGAGATAAAAAAATTAAGAAAAAGAAGCAAAATATTTCCTTCCGAACACCCTTTTTCTTCTTCAAAAATTACTGGGACAATTTTATCGAAGTAAATAATGATGCTTACTTTGAATGTAAGATGTAAATGTGCGAAAAAATTCACCCGCAAAAGCTTGGAACTCATTCTTCCTATCTTGAGTTGAATATAAGCAGCACCTTTCCTAATTCCAAGAAATCAGACTACGAATAATGAAAATTTCTCCCTGCAGCACCTGGGAAATGTGTCGCTACTTGAAATCTCCGGCCACAACATCAAATCTCTTCCTGGAGACGCCTTCATCGGAGAAATAGCTTCCGCAGCCAAACTTGAAAGGCTCCACTTGACCAAAGGACCTCTGTCAGAGATACAGGCCTCAACATTCGTACCGCTAAGACGTCTGCGAACTCTGAATCTTTCATCCAACGCCATTGCAACGCTACCGAGAGGATGTTTCCGCTCGCAAAGAGAGGCACTGGAGGTTTTGGACCTATCCGGAAACAGCTTATCCCAGCTGCAGCCTCACAACCTCGCCGATCTCACCCGCCTGGTATCTCTCAATCTCTCCGACAATTCCTTCACCACATTACCTAGAGGAGCGTTTTCTCGCAACGCTCTACTCAAGGTGCTGGACCTCCGAAGGAACAAGTTATCCGCAATCGATTCCAGTCTGCTCCGTGGTCTACGTTTCCTCCGCCGCCTACGACTCGCCGACAATGATCTGAAAGAAATCAATCGTGGCGCCTTCGAGTCCGCAAGCCGCATCGGTACTGTGGATCTCGCTCGCAACAAACTTTCTGTCGTTCCCGCGAGAGCGTTCGCCGGCTTGAGGTTTGCCGAGGACATTGATCTCTCCGGAAACCAAATACACACAGTGGAAGCAGGATCTTTCAAAGATCTCTACCTGGTGCGAATAGATTTGTCTCATAATGAATTGAAGGAGGTGGAACCTGAATCTTTCGTCAACTGTGCCAACATGACCCTTCTAGATCTCTCCCACAATCGACTTGAGAGACTGCGCCGCGATGCTATGGATGAGATATCCTATGCCGGAGAGTTAATACTATCGTTTAACAAGCTTTCGGACTTTGCTTCCTTGCCGATCGCTAACATGACTGGTTTGAGGTTGCTCAACGTCAGCGACAATTCCTTGGGTGCAGTGCCGAGAAATTCTTTCCCTACCAAAGGTAAAAATGAAGCTTTACAAGCTTTATGCTCTTTTTTTCACAATGAATTATTGTTTTAGATCATGTAAATAATGGATTTAATCTTGCTTTATAATAAGATTGAAGTAATTTTTAATTTTAAAGCGATATTTTTTACTCCATATTCTTATGCGCTAACATTGAAATTTTCCAAAAGTCATACCCGATGGGCCTTAAAATTTAGTGACTATCATACATATGTTAATTTTTATAATAAGTTAATGTATGAGATTTTGTAATGTAGCTATTTTAAAATGTCTATAGTAAAAACTTTCCATTTACGTATAGTTGTTCGTTGTATCATCAAGAGATGATTTGTTTTCTCAGCAATAAATAACATAGGTGGATAATACATTAGAAATTTTAAGATCTACTTACTATAATAAATTTGACGAATTATTATCACCAATTGTCTCTTTCACTTATCGAGTACATTCTAATCTTGGCACCTTCTTCATAACTCATTGATCCATTGTTTTAATTATCCATTTCAGGCCTAGGACTACCAGAACTCAACACTATAGACATGAGCCGTAACAACATTTCCAACATCGCAAATGGGGTCTTCGTTCCTCTGCTGGGGTTGCGGAATCTTTTGCTCTCTGAAAACTCTTTGGAAGAATTGGGCGGCTCCGTTTTCGGTGCCATGCCCTCAATGCTGCACCTCTCTCTCGCAAACAACAAGCTCGCCACCATCGGTCGCTCTGCTTTCACCCGCTGCGCCTCTCTCCGAAACCTCAACCTCTCTAACAACTCCTTGACGTCGATTACGTTCGCAGTACCCCCTGCTATGGCCACTCTGGACCTGAGCAACAACCAAATCTCCAGCCTGGGACCTCCGCCTCCAGCAGCAGCATCTCCGCCATGGCCACCAATGAACGCTTTACTCGAAATCGACCTCGGAGGAAATAGATTGGGAGACGAAGGGACTTTGGAGGACCCCGATAGAGCAGAAGCCGCCTTTGCAAATCTGCTAACCGTCAGGACACTTAAGTCAGCATTAATAATTTTTCAAAGCGATGATTGGATAAGATTATATGATTAAATTAGCCTAAAGTTATGGGTTAAATATTCAGTTCAACCATGATTTTCTGTTCCATCGATTGTAGTAGGGACATCCGGATTGCCAAGTGGGTTGCGCGTCCGTCTCTGTTGAAAACGGTCTCGGATTCTGAATGCATTAGGGGATCTTATGTAAGAAATGAACTCAGCCGTCGAAGCGCTTTCAACTAGAATACTGATAGCAGTAGGTTGTTTCTTGTTTCTTAAGAATGGCAATTTTTAGTTGCATGAGCAATGCGTAAAATGTAGTACCCAAGACAAAGCTTAGAATATGGTTTGACTTAATGGTAGAATCATGATAAGTATATTATATTTGCGTTGATAACGATTTTATATCTATTTTTGCAGACATTCATTATTCGAGATGAATATATCGTATTTCAAGTTTAAGAATACTTTCTCGTAAACGTATTACTTACTAAAATCTTTATCACCCTCTCAATCTCTCAAGGCAACTCTTACAGTTTTTCATATCTTTAATTTTGCCAGAAAATAATTCAGCTTTTAAAATAGATTTGATATTAGAATGTGTCATTCTGCAAATGTAGTTACAAACATTTTTAACACGAAATTTAATTTGTTACATTTTCCATTGTTAGATTTCCCAACCCAAATAGAAAACCAGCCTGAAGTGAGCCCATATAGGATAACACGATTTCTGTGTGTGCTAAAAAATAATACATAGGGAAATAAGATTTATGCACTACTTTTCCTTGAAGGTCATAATATGGATGTATCTTTAGGTTTTATTGGGAATAAATTGGGGCTAGAAATTTTATTATGAAAGCCATATACAGTGAAACTGAAAAACTACGGCCTCTGTCTGCCTAGGTATTTGGTACGATATTCGTTATACAATCGAACACCCAAACTCCTTGCCATCCGCTGTTCATGAACATTAGACTGGCCCAGACCAAAACTCACTTGTAAGCGGGGCTCATACGTTTCCAGTATCCCTGATCCTTTAGATATGCGTACAGTACCCGATTCAGCTGATATTTATTTTGGTACAAATTTTATGAGTTGTGATTTAATTGCAAATTATGATTTAAACAGTCCTTTTCTAAGTTTTATCTGTTTCTTATAGCTGAGAATAAGATCGTCCACATAAAGTTAAGCTTACACTTTTAAAGCAGACGAGCTCGTCATTAAATTGCATTCTCTCTTTATTGCAGTCTGGAGAACAATGGGCTTCGCACCGTTCCGCACCGCGCCCTATCTCGGCTGGGTTCCCTGTCCACCTTGTCTCTAGCGGGCAACCAAATAGATAGTCTCGGAAGGAGGGCCATGGGCCTTCTTCCTGTTATCTCAACCCTTTCCCTATCTCGGAATAATATCTCAAGAATAGAAGCGAGAGCCTTTGATGGACTCCTGCAGCTGCTACATCTCGATCTCTCCATGAATAATATACGTGCCTTACGTAATGACGTATTTCAAGGTACGAAAGCATAACAATAAGAGATCTGAATTTCTTTACCTCTTAATCGAATCCTTTTGACTTAACTGAATGATGAAACTGGAAAAACTTAGAATTCCAAAGTAATTCTCTGATATAATTCAGAGTCAGTCAATACATGTGAGGAACAAAATACTATTACCAATTACTAAATTTAATTAAATTCCGCATTCCTTGTTCACTAATATGAAGAATTCTTTTTCTAGAATATTTTTTTTCACACGTATGTTTTCCGCTGATTGATGAAATCTAAAATTTCCAACTTGCTTTCTTATATAACTATTTTATTGCTTTTTTGTTCTTTTTTCACTTTTATGGAAATTAAAAAATATATAATTTTGCTTTCATTTTCACCTTAATAGGTTTTGAATCCTTGATTACTTTCCATGAACTTTAAATTCAATTTATCTATGAATCATTCCACAGCTTTACTGAAAGGGCCTAATTAATTTTTTATTGTAGGCAAT
Organism: Ladona fulva; assembly: GCA_000376725.2. Classification (NCBI taxonomy): domain Eukaryota; kingdom Metazoa; phylum Arthropoda; class Insecta; order Odonata; family Libellulidae; genus Ladona; species Ladona fulva. The sequence continues at coordinate 178,947 of KZ308534.1, read as the reverse complement.
TGAGATTTTTGCTTCCTGAAGTAATTTGTTTGGCTTGATTTTCCTAGCTGAAAATTTCTTAAATACATTCTTCATAATCACTCATAAGATACACTTCTTTTTCTAACCTGATTTTCTTCCCTATTCACTTTCAGGATTGGTTTCTCTGAATTCCTTGGATTTATCCTATAATCAAATCGAGAAGCTTGATAATAAGACCAACAGCCTTCTAGAGGATTGCCTATCCCTCGAGAGGGTATTTATCGAATTCAAATCTCTTGTTGTGCATTAATATTTACTAACTCCCTGCTTATGTATGTCTATTTACTTATCAAGGATAAAATAATTTGTGCTATCCAGATCGATTTAACTCCTGTTTTCGCCACCAAAGCAACATTGTAAATTAAATTGCTGTGGATAGTGCTAAGTTACTTTACCATTGACTATGTCTTTCCACAAAGTTATGCCTCAGCATATTAACTAGATTAACCTTTACTAACATAACATCATTTTTCTTCGACTTCTATTTTTGCTAACACTGAATGCTCTCTTTGTTTATTTATTATAACGATGTATAGATTTTATATGTATATATAATTACATACGAGTTTAGGTGGAAGAGAGGCCCAACCGGACCTAACCTCGCCAATTAAGTGTTCATATATCTATCTATCTGTATTACCTGCAATCTCTAATATACGTTATAATGATAGAGGTTATATTCCTAGAAAATGTACTGAAAATTGTGGAAGAACAGGTTATATAGAATTCACTTCAAGGAAATACAGCGAAATCAGCCATTAACATAAAGTACACTTTTAAGAACTCAAAGGAGCTAAAATCATAAGATTCTAAATTAAAGAAGAAGTGACTTCTGAAAGCCCTAAGTGGCAGAGTTGACACCTAAGTTAAATGAATCAGTTCTGCTTAACATGGTACGTATACAATGCATGCATGCACGCTTTTACTGCATGTATACCCATGCAGACAATTCACAACCTATTGAATGATAATAAACCTTAATTTCGATGTTGGAATCTCTTTGTGTTTCTAAAAATCACGTAAGCTGTAAATCTGAAGAGTTGCAAAAATGTTTTAAGAGACGTTGGATTACTTAGTACATCTCAGATTACTCGAATTTTGTTGTTGTATTAACAAGAGTACCTCATGAGTAAAAACTTTTGAAAAAATGTGAATTTAATCCTCCATCACAAATTTCCTTAAATACCATACTGACCCTCTGTAATATATACTCCACCCGTGAAATTCCTCTATGCCTCACACGCACTTAGTGAATGCCTATCGACTGCCTCTTACCCTTAACTGGTGAGGGAGTATAGGGTGGTCTGTCTCTGCCATTTTCTACTTCAAAATGATGTGCACGATTGATTAGATTCAATGTCATCCCCTTCGCATGGCACCCTTATTAACCTATCAATGTATCTTTCTCATTGCTAAACAAAGATAATTTCTCTAGAATCGATCTCTTCAATTCTTTCTGGTGTCACGAAAGATTGATTATCAAGTGTACGTGAATGTTTAAAATCGCAGCATGGTATTGCATGGATGGATTTGTTACGTAGTCGCATCTTAACTGCAAGAGTATTTCCACAGCTGAATCTGAGCCACAACCGCATCTCCTTCATCACAAGAAGAACCTTCCCGAGCAGCCCTTACGTCCCCTATCGCCTCCGTTCGATCGACCTCAGCTACAACGCCATGCCAGCACTGACAGCGGAACTGAACGTGGGGACCAGTCGTGTGCAGGTCCTCAACGTCAGTCACAATCTTATCAACGAAATCCGAGGGCGTAAGTGGACCTCTCTCCTATGTAGATCCCAATCTTCCCGTCAAGGTGTATATCAAAGCAAAGGTACCTAACGGTACGGTCAATTCTGCGATGTGCTCCTCGTTGGTTAATTATGGTCGGAAGGAAACGGGTGGGATAGGTGGGGGTTGATGGGAGTAAACACCTTAGAACTCAGTGAGGTAAATTCTTGAGCACTTACTTAATGCGAATGAGTGTCACGTTGAATGGTATGGGTTTAACTAATAAAAATGTAAAATTATCCTTCACGAGAAACTAGTTGTTAATGTTTTTCCCCTAATTTTGAGTTCCTTGCAGAAAATTGTGGTAACAGTGATGGTTTGAGATGCATTTTGTATGTTACCGTAATTTAATAATTAATTCGTGTACCATCGTGATAAGCGATTATGCATAACACATCTGAGTCTCTGGTTTGATCACCGAAGATAGATGGTTTTATTAGTGCTTCTTTTGTGAATTTATTGAATACGCTGGAAAAGTTGAGTAATAGAGTACTTAAATTACGAGACGCAACAGTAAACGCTGTTGGAACTAATGCGCTAACTATATGAGCAGATAGAGATCAAGATGAGGGTGTGCCCTACGTATAAGGTACTCGAGATCGCGAGTTCGTTGCTTTATACAGTTTTTATTATACAGTATGCGTTACACATGTCTTGTACAGTTATGCGTTCTTAAAATTCACGTTCGAACTACAAATGGTACAAATATTTATATTCCTAATCCATTCTTTACAAAGTTAGCGCAATTTCGACGACATTAAAAATTGCAGCAACCACATTCTTATTCTTAACCGACTCCGAAATAATTTCACTTGGAAACAGATCAATGATTATATTAATCATTTAACTCAAATAAAAATTCACTAGTATAACTTTGCAAAGATAATGGAATGGTCCTGGAATGTGAAAACTGCAAGCTAAAAGTGGGGGGTGACACGAAAAAAAAATTGAGAACACCTAGTCCTTGCATAGCCAAAGAAAAAGAGTACGTCACGTTGTCAGGCTGGAACCGACAATTTTTAAGCTGCGCTTATATGAGCATTTACAACTTTTTTCCAGATTTCTTGGTTGGGCTATTCTTATAGTAAGATTAGCTCTTCAGAAAAAAGTCCTTTGCGTTCATTGAAATCAACATTATGATGATATGATTTAGTTATCCACCTTTTCATGAGTTATTTTAAAATTTGTCCCTTAAACTCATGATGTCAATGTCTTCTATTTCCTCAACTTCTCTCAACATTCGCTCTTTCTTAGTAATCGGTTATGTAGTTCTAAAACCTGCCCTTATTAATCTGATTTGAGTTTTATTCTTCTAACTTTTCATAAGGGTTAAATGGAAGATGGGACTTATTAGTCCCAATTTCGCCCGATAAGATGAGGAAATATAAGATAGAGGATGGTAGCTCTTTTCGATAACGGGGCCACCACGGTTACTGAGACATTCTTACATAAAATACTAAGTGTAATTACTTAAAATGCAACAATGAGTGAAAACCATATCGATTCGTTTGTTACGTTTTATAATGAAAAACGTTTTTTCATTTTTTCTTGCTGATGCAGACGTCATCGAAAACCTTACCTCAGTTCGAGTGCTTGATTTGTCGAACAATGACTTGGATAAACTGGAAACGAAGCGTCTCCCAGTCAACCTCACGGTCCTCAGACTATCAGACAACAACCTTAAGACTATACCCAAGATCCTGTTCAAGCAGAAATTCAAGGAGTTGGATCTAAGGCGCAATTCTCTTCAGTGGTTCCACTACGAGCTGATGCCGCTTATCGAAAACGGGACTCGAGTTCTTTACGAAGGTAATGAGAAATCTGCCCCTTTGGTGTGGGCAAATAGAGCAAAGTGAAATCTGATAAACAAGAGCTCTAAGCAATTCGTTGCACAAAAATTAAAGATACCTCTATTATTTCAATTCTGAATTTTTACCCATAAATTTCTCCAGGGTGTCCATAAAAAGAATCATCCAGAGTGTTTAAAGTCCAATCTAAAACTTTAAATGATATTTTATGAGTTTATGAAAGTATTTAAAGGAAATTATATGATCATGTTAAGTGAAAGTCTGTCTTAGAATGCGCTGAGATATATGAATGTACTGTCTACAGTTTATTTATATATCTCTCCGCAATTTAAAGGAAATTGATTTGGTATTTATAAAACATATATCAAACAACGATAACTTGAGTGACAACTGTTACTCAAGTTATCTGTTTACTTATCTGTAATTGTCTACGCTTTATTAAGTCTAAATGACATTAAATTAGAAAATTAAGATTGAAATCCACGGATGTGGCCGAGATGTTGTGGTAATTGAATAACATAATGAAGGGAGAGAGATATATACTTGGCATGTAACTGCTGAAACCGGGTAATCTCCAATAAATTCCTGTGGTAAAGTATATCTCTCTCTTCCTTCAAAATTAAGACTGTTTTAAATCGATTCATGCTTCAACAGTAGTTCAGACTGCAGAAAATTTATTGATATCAATTATCGCTCTCATTTTTTCAGTGGATTCCAGCAGACAAATTTTCAAATTACCAGATGAAATGCGCAAATAACTATTTGTTAAATGATGATGGGGTTTTTTGCACGTTTTAAGAAAAAGCAATTAATTTGAAAATAAAATTACGCATGAAGTTTTATATTTCAGAGCAATTTGAATCTCAAGTTTGTTATAAAAACTAATTATTACGGAATAAGGTCTTTATAAAAAGTAAATTCATTGTTATAGATATCACTGTACATGATAAGAAATCTTTAAACCCTCTTCCCAAAAAATAGAGATAGGAGTGTAAAGCTGTCGCTATTTTCCTTTACCGAGGGACCTTTTAAAGAGCTTCACCTGTAATACATACTCATTTATGATTTTCTAAATTTTTCTAATTGATGGATACTTACTTCATGATTCCTAATGCAAACATTTACTCAATTACAGTTACTTTTTATATTGATTTCACAATTGAAATGCAACCTCTATTTCATGATCTACTTGTTGCGTAAAATACAATCGAGTTTAGCCCATTTGATGAAAGAAAAATCTTCAATGTCATTACATTGCAGTATATTACAGTACAAAATATGTATATATGTATATACGTATATATGTATTGTATATTGTAAAAGACTTCAATCAGTAATATTTTACATGGTTAATTTATCGATTATAACATTGATTACATCATAAGAAGTGAAAAAGTAAAATTTCTATATCCCTTTATCTATAAAAATTTACTCATGCAGTCTTTTGCTTTGGTAGGAAATCCCATCACGTGCACCTGCACACTACGCCCTCTGCATCGCTGGCTGGATTCCGGCCTTATCCCGGAGGCGCGTGCCGACTGGTCATCGCTCAAATGCTCCTCTCCTGCCTTCCTGGTCGGACTGAATGCCTCTGAAATTCCCGAGGAAAAGCTTGTATGCCCCGAGCCGTTCAGAGAAGTTCCCGACCTGTCCATCAATCCAGACGTTAAACTTCGGAAAGCTGTGAGGTGAGATTCGAAAAAAAAGTATTCCCAAGATGTTACCTTTCCTCAAAATGGTGCGTCGCGAGAAATTCTTATAAATAGTGATTTTTCTGTCAAATTACTTTCGGAATTCACAACTTCCAAGAAACTCAACTTTTTGGTTGTTTGGAATTCTTTTGCTTTTTCATTCACTTAGTTTCAAGTCAACTCGAGAGAGGTAAAGAGGCAATATTTGGCGATAATTGCTTAGCCATTTCCAGAAATTGATTGCCATTTTGTAGTTGAGCGATAATGAATCAGAATTAATGTTTTCATCGTGTTGTTCATTCTTTTGTATACTATATACACTCCACATGTTCACGTTATCATGTATCATCTGCAAAATTTTAACTTCTCAAATGAGCAGAATTTCTCAAAAACAGATTTGAAAAATAGCGACATGGCAGGGGCTCGAACCCAGGCCTTCCACATTCAGAGCAGGGATTCAATCTACTAAACCATCATGTCGCGTCGATCCCATATTGTTAATGGAATGCTTTGAAAGCAAATGTGCCTCTATGTCCAAATTTAAACACCTTTGCCTTATTTAACTTCTAATTTGAAGACAATTTTATCGGATTTATTGCATACGAAGAGGTTTCATTCTCATGGGTAGAAGGATATCCTCTCAAATCTTTTAATATTACACCGAAAACTTTCCTTTCTAAGAATATTGATGCAATTAAAATTTAATATCTTCTTAAATACCAAAATTACTGGAGAAATTCTAAGTAGGTGATTAAGAAGATCATTCAAAAATGTAAAACACTGGGATTCAGGGCGAGTTTCTTCTTATCATAAACATAGTTTAATATTCTGTTGAAAATGGAATGTTTAAAAATGCCAGAGTGAACACTGGAAAAATTAAATGAGTTTAAAAATGCATTTCTTGATTCATATTATGTCTTCCCTTCAATATTTGAGAAACTCAGATAGAACAAGAAGACAAACCGGCTAAGTCGAATTTCATGAGGATATACTATAAATATTACGATTTAATAATTTATCATATTTATAACAGCTAGTTAACTTTTGAATATCGCGAAAGACAATAATAATTATATCAAGAATCGGATACTTGAATAGTACGAATCTAATTTCATGAAAAACTTCAACCAATCCAAATATTAATCGTATGTACCAATTATAATTATAGGAAAATATTTACAGTTCAAGGGAATCAGAAAAAATTATAATATGCGAAGAAAAACATCTCTTAATTAGACTCTTCAAAGAATAACTTTTGAGTACATTTAATAATACCGAGTTGCGTGTTTACTTCTTTCCCAATTTAGAAAATCTTTTAGAACGTAAGACACAAGGGAGGTTCAGGATTGAACTTTTTATTATTAATACTAATTCATATTTCTCTTTTTAATTCATGGTGAGGATATCTTTGAATGAGATAGCCAGCTATCGAAATCGAATACTGAAGAATGTCGATCATTTATAATGTATTACATGGAGGATCGCTTCATTTAAGATACAGCTAAATATGCTAACAAGTCGTAAATTCCGACACTTCATGGCTTGCAAGCCTGACGGACATTTTTATTTCTTTTCCATGTATGAGTTTAATTCATCCGAGAGACGTCCCATAGAAAGATCATTAACTACCGTATGAATAAGGCTTAGGAGGAAAATTGCATCACCCACCATTTTAACGACAATCAATTTCGGATGCCCTTTTCAGGACCGGTCCAGACACAGCCTCTATTTCCTGGTACGTGACCACACGAGATGACGTCGGAGAGTTCTCCCTGCTGGCAAGGGAGCTGGGTTTGGGTCCTGGAATCGAAGCGGAAGAGCGTCGGAGGATACCTTATTCCCAAAGAAGGTGAATTCCTTTATATCATTTTTACGCATTATACGCCTAAACTGGAAAAATTCATACCTTCAAACAAATATGAACAGAAATAATGTACATTTAATGATAAAAGGAAAAACTAAATCGCAAAATTAAGTATTCAAATATTTTAAATAATAATAAATAATATTTTTTAGAAAAGAACAAAATTACTCTGCGCCTGAGGGTAAGCAACTCTAAATACAAAACGAGACGTAACAGAAATAGAGAAAAAAGTCTTTCATTTCACTCCGAGTTACAAAAAAAATGGAACAAGGTTACAGTTGATATTTGTGTTATGTGATTAAATTCGCATTTAGTATTTTATATCTAATGTTGGCACGAATTTCCAAAACAGATTGTGTAATTTGGCTAATTTATCTAAACTTTTGTAATAACTTTATAATATTGTACCATGTTGTAATTCGAGGAATTTCAATGGGCAACCATGTGATATGTAAGTCCGTACAGTATTTTTTAGAAGCAATCAACGTAATGTGTCACAAAAATAGTCCATAATCTTCTTAATATTTACATGTATGTATTTGCAAACATCCTAGAAGTCAATTCAGTTTCATATTTGGTGCAAATTTCGGATGAGAGTGCGCTCTTACATTGCAGGTGATAATCCAAATTGCTCAGCAGTATGGAAAGAGGAATGCTTACTTCATTTTATATGACCTTGGGGACTGGAAGTACCGTTAGACGAAGCGTGTTCTTTAGTTGCGTCATCAGTCTCGCAACGAAAGTTAATTGACTATTACTTTTAGCATGAATAAAAAATATTTGCTGGAAAGGCTAACTTGATTGAAAGTTTCGATTTTAAATTGAATCTTACCTCACTTCTTACTGTTATATCGGCGATTCCACAAGGGGAATGTTTAACAGACATCTAACGGACAGAGAATAATTTTTAAGTTTAAATAGACTTTTTATTGATAACTTAAGGAATGTGGATCGCTCCAATGCTTCAAGATATTAATTCATCCACTAGAGTAATATCCAATGATTTTCTTAGGATAAGACGGAAAGGCGAAGCAGAACTTTTATCATCTTTCTTATAGCAAAATCATAAAATTAAAAAATTCTGTATCAAATAGGAGTAATTCTAGTCGGAAAGTACTGCGACCGTATAAAACTTGAAATTGTTTTGTTTATCCATGTTGTTTATCCTTTTCCATCGCCTTCCGAAGAAAATTCAATCAAAGCACTGTTTCGGAGAGGAACTGATCATATATAATCGTTGTAGCTGAATTAATATAAAATCAATGATATAGCTTTCAAAAAGTCAGTTGAGGTAGTAATTAAAACAGCTTTATTTATAAATAAAAAATTATCACATCAAAAGAGTAGTTTCATGATATAATTTTTATCTAAGAAAGCAATGTATGTCAAATCTGGAAAAATTTCTGACTCAGCAGAACAAAGAATTATTTTAAAGCGAATGAAATTGAATAATATCCTCACTGATACATATAATAGCAATTTACATCTAAATTATACCATTCAATCGGTTTTTCAAATGGTATTATGCTTAACTAACTTATGAATAATTAATAAAAAAACATTATTCCAAACCTTTAAAATCTGGTATGTAGACGAAATTACTCATTATAAAAGACTACAGTCTCTGTTTATGCCAATTGTTTCTTTCAACTCTGACCGTGCCGTAGAAAGTATGAAAACTAAGAATGAGAATATTTAGGATATTTCGTTGTATCATATTTACCTTTTAAATAATTTATTGCCATAAACTTTTGCTTATTTTTACGATATTATTTCATAAGAGATGCGTATTTTTTCATAATTTTAAGCTTTGACTTCTGTCATATAAAATCATTCAGCGACATAAATTATTCATTGTTGCTGAATTATCTCCTCGGAAATTTGTTCTATAATTTTTTGATAATATACGGAGTGCGACCAATATTTCCATTTGAATGTAACTAAAGGGAAAAGATTTCAAGCTTTGTAAATGAACTATTCTTGCATATCTAGGGGAAGTTTTGAGTATTGCGGTATCCAATTTACGAAATTCTTAATGAAGGTAATGTAGACGATGATTAGCCTTCTAGGCCCTGACATGACTATAAATTTCAAATATCTGTCTCATAAGATAAATCCATAAATAAATTTATCAACAGGACTTCGGTATTTATGGAAAACTGCTGAAGTCAAATGAATACATGTACAAGTACATACATTTATGACAGATTATAACACATACTTATGATTTATTTTAGTATAGTTAATATTTTCGTTTCATTAATTAAAGCAACATATTTCCTTTTTACTTGGTTTTACTTTGATGGAGACTCCGTGTGGATATCCGAACCAGTAGTCCTAATTGCCCATCCTAAAACCCAGTGACAATCTTCATCGATCGAATAGAATTAGCGAAACCTTCGCTTGGTCCACAATTATTCTCAACGTGTTTCCTTTCTTTCTCAGTGTCGTGGAGGACAGTCTTCCATCAGACCGTGGTTGGGAGCTCTGTCTTTTGGCCAGAGATTCGGAGGGTCATGCGCGTTCCTGGAGGCAGAGCCAGTGTACTATCTTGCAATCCGCGGGATCATCGGCACCGCCCAGAATAACCAACATGCAAATGTCTCTCTTCATTCCATTCCTATTGCTTCTTTGGCCGTGAGAGTCATACATTCTCCGAAATGTGAACGGGAGAGTGACGGTGGAGGAAGTTGAGCAAAGAAAAGTAGTGTTTGCAGGATGAATGGTGAGATTGAATGATGGAAACAAGCCGTGTAGAAGAAGGAGAAGAGATATATAGATGTTTTCTCCATGTAAATTAGACATCTAAATGCGACGCAAGTTCAGAAGCAAGGAGGGATCAAAAATTTGTAATTTGCAATTCTGCACATTCTGATTCCCACCATAAAAAATGAGAAAACACGAATGAAAGAACATCGGATTAGGGAATTGTAGATTTCTGACCAATTATTTAAAAATATCTCCGTCCAATTATACTACTCATAATATCAATTCATTCCACCTGAAAAGAGGAACATTTCCTCACCTTCATTGTAGGAAAGAAGGGATTACGCTTGCGTGAGGAAAGGAAAAAAATAAACAACGCTGTCTTTCACACTGTTAGACCAAGTAGTAAGTGGAAAGACAAAAAGAAATAAGCTTGATTGGGGTAAAAAATGGAGGAAGTGAAGACCACTAAAGTGAAGGGGTTTGCTTGGACGGCGGACGCTGAGACTCGCAAAGAAAAGGGATAATAAAGAGTCGCAATGGTTGAAATGCGCTAAAAGCAAGTGATAATAGAGTACTTGCGAGTGTGAGAAAAATTATTGTTGCGTATATAATGGATCTTGGACACAAGGAACGAGATAATGGAAGTTGTGAGTCATGCCAGCGAAAGGAGTATGGGAAAAAAATGAAAGTAAACTGAAGGTGGCCATTTTCTTACACAAAAGGCGAAACAGACTAGCGGAAAGGATGCGGTTTTAAGCTGAACGAAAAAGCCAGCGCCGTATTTGAATTAAAACGGCGGAAACGTTTGTCAAAGAGGCTTTTCGCTGAAGAGAATAGTATATTACAAACGAAAATCGGATAAAAAATAAGTTACCCCTGTCGAGGAGAAAAGAGTGATGAATGTGAATGAAATGTATAGAAGAAGCTGGGATGTGGCTTGGTATTGCTAGGAATAAATTGGCAAGGTATGCCTCTTAGAAGACACAACAACACGGGAATCTTAATGAACGCTTAGGAGACAAAGGAAGCGGTGGAATTCATCCCCCGCGAATAACGGAAAATTTCCTATAATCCGAACTCAGAAGAAGATAGAAAAGGCATACGTCTAGTTATGATTGCACGAATTAAATACTCTTAACATCTCAAAACGGATGGTGAAATTTTCCATTGTTTTCAATTTAAAACCTAAGATATACCAAAATCGGATTGTTTATTTTATGTATAAATCGATCTATTTTTGTACCTGTTTATATTAAAGAAATCCAAGGCAGTATAATCGGAAATTTCCGCATCGGCTTTGCTCCCAAAATTCTTGGCCTTTTACCAATTGCTAAAACAGAAGTCTGCACACAGATGTATCTGCGGTTTGCGATGGTGACAAATATACGCCAGCTGTCGGATATAAAGAAGCAGATGAAGGAGAAACAATAGCTCTTTCCCGTCCTTGGCTTCATTGCAGGTGGGTATGGATACAGATCATTTCCAATCGATGCACGTCTGCGTTAATTAAATCGCGGTTGGTTGCGGCTTATGCTGGGCATCTTTCCACACGAGAACGTTCGGGGTCGTTCAAACTTCTGAGACTGCTGGAAAGATTTAGCCACCTGTTTTAGGTTGAATCGTGTACAACTAAGCAATATTCTCGTTTCAAAACATTTCATTTCTAATTCATAATCGAATTTGATGTAAATCCGAATATGGAAGAAGGCTCTTTAATGAGAACTTACTGCAATGAATGAAATTTTGACTTCCTTTCATCTTGATAAGTAGCATTCAACCACCTATTTGACAAAATCATTCTGGATTACTTGAACCGAATTCTTACTTATGAAAAGCATTAGCTTGTCTAAAATAGCATATTATTAACTAATGCTCTTAATTAATATGTTAGAGAGATTTTGCAAATAGCTTTAAAATACTTTACACTGTTATTTCAAATGGGGCTATTTGTAGATATATAAGAAATAATAACTAGGCAGACATATGAACTTTTAAGAATAACTGGAAGTTGATAAAAAAGAAATGTATTGGTAAAATGAAACCACGGATGAGAAAGACACTCAACTTCTCAGGGTAATATCTCTGGCAGTTTTATTTTTATCTTGGAGAATATCTCAATTGAACAATGCAAAAATGTTCACCTACTGAACTCTAAAAGGTATTAATGTAATGTTTTCAACTCTAACCATTAAATGTTATCCTTCAGGAGCTTTGGAAAATATGGTAATTTAAGTTTATAGAGACGAGGACTCCGAGTGCTCCGCTCAAAATCTCTCTTAGCCGCAGTATGTTTCTTCAGCATGTCAATTTAAATATAAGAGGAAAAAACAGCAAATTGAAAAAATAGAATTGGAAGTAGAAAATGAATTATTGAAGAATATTGTATTGCATTATTTGGAAGTAAAATATTTCAATTAATATGCTTCCGATGCGATACATGATGTCGACTATCGTCGGGTGATTCGACCATAAGATAAAGATTTTGCAAAACTCTAAAATCTTGATTGACTTAATCCAACATACTTGTTTTCCTTGGAAATAAATTCAGTATTATCGTAAATGTTTCACTCTATTTCATAGAAGTATCATGGCGTCTTATTATTAATTACGATAAACTACTTACTTAAGGGAGGTGAACTTCCAGGATGATTTATGAGACCTCTATCATTTATTATAACTTGCGTCAATCCCATTTAACATCATACTGGGAGAGAGGGACTTAGCTTTAACAAATACTTAAGGGTCTCTATTACCAATTATAATCTTACAGTCACGTCCGGTTGATAACAGACTACTATATACAGTTGTATGGTCAAGCATGCGTATGGCTTACTTGAAATAAAAACGAACTGCGAAGATGTGACGTGTTGCAGTAAGTGAGCAGCGCTCAGAAGTTGTTATTGCACTATCGTTGGATATACTGAGCCATACTAACCATATTCGTAATGTAATACCAGGTGATTTTCATTCCGTCGGACCACTGGTGGCAAATGGTGGAGATGGTGGATAGTCAATCGCAAGCGACTGGGGAGATCACCGAACCGTTTATTCCAGGCTTCGGAATCTTGACATTAATCTTCTACGCAGAGGTGCTTCCTTCAATGCACTGGAGGAACGAATCCTTAAAAGTGCATCGCTAACTTTTGCTTAATAGATAATGTAAAACTTAAGGAATATTGACGGTTTTACCGAGATAATTTTGTTATTATCTACCGTAACTTTTACTGATTTCTCTACAATTTACTTTTGGATGCATATTATTTCATTTAAATTTATTTATATAAACTGTTCAAATTATTTATTTATTGTGAAAGCTGTATAAATGGCCAATTTAATTGCGATAGAACACTTTTATTTACTACATAAATACATAGGAAAAAATCCGCTAACTACAGAAAACCAAATTAACAAAGAAGCATAAAACTTTTTAACCGAATGAATGAAGCTATATTAGCTTTCAAATATACATCTTAAAAGCTATAACTATCGAAGATTTCATCTCTTATTAAACTTGGCTCCCTATCACTAATATCGGTTTAAATTAGAAACGGAAACATCAGTTATTTTCATACCAAGATTTAAAAACTTACATGCTTTTATGTTAAGCGTTTATCCTTTTAAAAGGGGTTGATCAGAAAGTGTAACACGAGTTAAATCTCACTTTTTACTCACGCAGTTTGCACTCAGGTAATGTAAATCTCTAATTATCTCTTCCGCTTGTGTTTACGAGGGGAGATAAATGCATTATATATATAAATGCATATATGTAAGACTTGGTGGCTTTAAAATCTCATTAATTTTTATACACATATTTTGTTTTTATGAAGGTAATTTTCAGCGATTATATTTCGATATTCGAATCTGTTACGCATATTTTCAACCTATATCCCTAGCCTTCCATTCATATGATCGTCCATCGTTTCAAAAATGTATCTTCTTTTATATTTCCCTCAAACGCACATGCTATTCATAAGGAAATGCGTATTCCATTTGATATTCGATGTAATCATCTCTCAAATCAAAAGTATTGTTGAGGCGTTCTAGCAGAAAAATACATTTCGTTCTTTTCATGGTAGCCTTGTAATTTTTAGAACTATGGGAAAATATATAGCTTCTACTATATAAATATGAATGAAAAACTTATTTAAATTCATGGAGGTTAGTAATTTAATATAAATGACGCTTGAATGAAAAAATATGTTAAAGAAGATGTTGAAATGCGAAAGTCGAATTAATATGCTGCGTTTATGATGGATTACCGAAAGTAATGTGTAAAATGAATGAATTTTACAGCTACAATCAAAACAGTTATTATTTACGACTAAGTGGGATTTACTGAAGAATTTCAACAGAAAATCATAAAATTTGGAAAGTTTACAAGAAACACGCCTGTTAAAATCTCTGCTATTAACTATTAGTAGAAAGAATATCAATCTTGGTATCGTTTTCAAACGATAATGTTCATGGTCGTTCCCTTTACTTATAAAGAGAAATTTCCTCTAATTCCTAAAATATTTTACGACCCATTTTCATAAACGACGTTACCCCGAAGTAATTTATGAGACCTTATCGACTAGTTCTTCAATCTGTTAGCTATCTCTCGCCTTGTTTGATGCGTAATGACCGACAGACTGGTTACCGAAAGAAACACCACCCAACGGCAGTTAAAGGCATTACGCTATAGGCCAGCGTATTATTCTATTAAGCTCCCCTCCCATCTTCAGCGATCTAAGTCGTTCACAAACGTAAGACTATAACTAGTCATCTTAATTTATCTCTAGGATATCTAAATTATCCCTAGCGTCGCTTTTATCTGCTGTTTCATCATAGAACGTAAACCGCTTATTTCCTGGCATTAAAATTCACGTTGCCTGATGGAAGCATTCAAATCTTCTAAACTTGTAGAAAGGTGGAAGGTAAATAAAATTAGACCCGGACTTCCTCCAAACGAAGGCAGGAAAACTCTCTCCTGGTCGGGCCGCCGTGCGAAAAAGTGAGACGTAACTTCCGCGTGAACGCACATGGGAACAGAAAGGGCATCCAGACCCATTGTAATTCTCTCTCAAGATATTACTTAATCTTCAACGCTTATGAGCCATTTCGATTGTCTCGAGCAGAAATAATTAATTGGGAAAGGAGATCCGAATTTCACCCTTCGTATCTCCATATTTCTTGCTCCCACACGCAAGTATGAAGTAAGGCATAAGAATTTGCTTCGTTCTCTTCTTTTCTGCGGAATTTAAGGTATTTTGCATTTTGCAATTCAGGGCAGGCGCATTAAGGATGAAAACGGAAGGATTACTGGGTTACTGGGAAGGATTTAACTATGCCTGGGGAGGATTGGGAAGGATGTAACTCTCTGGTGCTCAACTCGCTCAAGAATTTGATTGCGATTCCTATGCGGCAACTTTTCAGGAATATCATAATCAGAAGTGTCATCGATGAAATTCGATTATTCTCCTCCTATAAAGGATTTCAAAAATTCAATTCCAAAGATATGTTGAAAGGCAGTCTAAAATAAATCATGGATGCATGGGCTAATCAAGAACAGGAAAATAAGCATTGAGTGAAATAGGCTAATCGCCTTGCTTGCCCCGAAAGAAAATTGCTTTGATTAAAGAAACCAAATTGAAAAATGAGATGGAGACAGGAGATAAATGTACCTTTTTTCTTACGTTATCATTCACAAACTTAATCGATTAAACGATTCACATCGCATGTTTGTAGAGAAGGAAATAGGCATTTCAGCTCACGAATTTTGAGTTTCCCGAGGCAAAAGAGAATCTGTTAGATTATAGTCGCTTGAATGTTTCATGTCTGAAGAGATATGTAGCGTAATGTCCGCGGTCTCTCGGATAGTCTAGACATTAACGCGTTCGCCTTTGGTGAAATCTATTCCGGGTTCAATTCCCGGCGGGGGCCCATATGTGCGAAATTATCTCATCTGTCGAAGAATTTCTAACAATACTACTACTGTTGTTGCACACACCCCAACAGTGTGCTCCAAACCTCATTGTTGATGGTCTTTGGAGATATTTTAACAACTACTAAGTAACCATCAATGGCTACTTCTATTCTAACACTACATAACGTAGTGACCGACCTCCCCCCCATAGAATACTAAAAATATTATCCACAAATATTACATTCAACTGATTTGTATTGGAATCATTTATTGATCATATTCCAACTCAGACGGTCACGACGCTCAGACTCCCACGATTAAAACTACTCTTTTATTCAGTTACATAATCATTAGGGCTGATATGAAGCAATGATATCCTAAAAAAATTAAGCACTGCATCGGCAAGACCGAATGAGATCTTTTGTTGAAATTTAATATACATGTCAACGATCAAAAACTGAGAATAATGCATCCCAACACAATATCTGGAGCAACACCCTAAAAATGTTTTTCATTTCTATTGCCCTACCATCTACACTCCATTAAAATTAATGAACACAATTTAATTTGCCATTTTAATGTTAATAGTCGCAATCACGTGAAAAGGAAGACATAATTTGAGTTCAGAAAAACCATTTGCGCTATACCACCACGCATTTCTCTTCCATTATAAGCACACTAATGGCTATAGTTCCCTCTATTTTTTTCCTCTTTTGACGGAAACAAATGGCTTTGGGCGCTTGGATTATGGATCTGTGCCATGACTGATAGGAAAGTATATTAATTACATATTTATGGCTATTAATTTTCAAATGGCAAAGAGAACCATGTAATCAAGTTATAACATTCAAACTGAGCAATGATTTACAGAAATATATGTCAAATAGAGCTTAAGACCATAAAAGCTCTCTCAAAAAACTGGAAGCAAGAAAAATCGACCAAATGGTATTTGGATTAGAATTGTGCGACCGCTCGGATTAAAGGAAATACTTTTAATCATTTAATTGTCTACAAATCCTCTGTTCATCCATTCTGTCTATGTGTTAATTCCATTCCACCTTCCTTCGACGAACCCACTGGTTAATATCTTCCACACCGCACTCTCTTCTTATCGACTCACTCCTTTCTCTGTCGAATAATGTTTTGTCGGCAATCCTCCGCATAATTTTCATCTCCGAGGTTTCAAATAGCCTTCTGGTTTTTGAAGTATCCGGCCTTGTCTCTCCTACATATGTTAGAATTGGTCTATCTACGGCCTTATACATTCTGCCCTTTGTTTCTTTCCTTGTGTGCTTGTTTTGCCAGATTGTGCAGCCGGCAATTCTATTTGCTTTTGTCACTTGCTCTCCTACTTCCTTCTCAATATCCTCAGAGTTGGAAAGTTCAATTCCCAGATATTTAAAGGTCATTTCTTGCTGAATGACTCTCCCATCCATCTCCAGTTTGCAGCGGAGAGGTTCTTTTGGTGTGGTCATACATTTGGTTTTTTTCGGGGGATATGACCATGTTATATTTTTTTGATGTCGTATTAAATATGTGCAGGAGTCTCTGTAAATCATCCTCACAGTCTCCCAAAAGCACTGCATCGTCCGCATAACAAATAATTTTTATTTCTTGATTTTCCATTCTTTAACATCTTCCGTTTTCAACCTTTTTAATTAAAGAAGTGGCAAGAGACGATATTCCAAAGGAGAAAAGAAGTGTGGGTCGGCCAAGAAAAAGGTGGAAAGATAACCTTGATGTTGAATTGTACTGAAGGAAACAGGGGCAAGCCTAGGAAGAAAGGTGGAAGAAGAAAGAAGACGAATATTGTCTACAAATAAAGATTTTAAAAAAATAATAATAAGTAACCATCATCATATATCCATGTAGTTCCCTTCCGGGTAAACCCTTTGGTAGTAAGGGTGGTTCTCGACTTTAAAACCGGGTTACGTTCTCAGTGACGAATCGATTAGAACGTCAGTCAAAGTCGGTCGAATTAACTATAATGTATGTATATATTTGGTTGATTTGTCAATTTTATGTGCGCTATAAAAGAAACTGATAAAATCACACAAAGAATGTTTATTTAACGACGAAGGTTTCAATGTTAAGGGACTTTTGGCTCCTTTGTTTTAAGCAAACGTGCACTTACACGAAAGACAAACTACAATAGGACATAAGTGCGAGTGATCGTGTCGAAAACCACCTGTACTTCTTTGTAACCCATCCAACTTTGATGGAATCTTGGGCTTGTCTCTTTTAAGGTATAGAAAGGTAACGTTTTACGTTTACTCTTCTTGATAGTTTGACCAAACTCGCAATGCTTTTAGTTTCGACGGCAGAAAACGCGCTTCTCCCACTTCTACACAACGAAGAGTCAACAAAGAACGAGAGAGCGATCGGTAAAATCAGGGAAGAAGAATGAGCCGAGTTGTTCCGTGAAACTACTTTCGTTGACTGACGTCATTTGAATCCGCTATACAGCGAGCCGGGTCACTTAGAGGAAGCTATTCACATACGAAGGTTTTTTTAATGCGTGTTGTCGATATCAGTGAAACTGCGTGCTCTTCCGTGATAAAGAGTGAAATATATGGTAATGCGTGGACAAGGAAAGGAGATTCAGAGTTCTCACGGAGCAACACGGAAGAGAGGGATGGAAATAAAATGCTCGATGGGAGTTATAAGACAGAGTCGTAACATGTGCCTGCCTTAAGTGCCGTTTTACTGTTATAATAGCGTCTTAAAAATCGACGTAGAACGATAGAAATTTGCTCTTCAGAATAGGAATCTCGACTTTAAGATCCGTCTCTGAAATTAAATGTCGGAGGGATTATTGTTTTCACTTATTTATAGTATAAGGTTCATTCGTTTACAGTTGTTTAGCTATGAATTGGCGCTAAAATGAAATGTAACCACTTTATAGTAGAAACATTAATAGATATCAATCACGTCCTCATATTGAGTAAGGTTCGGATTCCTGCTCCATTGAGAAAATAAAACTAGTGTTAGATAGTCCTTGTGATAAACACCCTTTGTAAGCAAATGCCTAAAGTAGAATTCGCGAAGTATTTTAAATATATAGCTATTTTACTAGGACTGATATCGATTCTTGATTTCTTTTATATTGTTCATTTGCTGAATGCTTATCCTAATGAACATGAGGGCATTAAGTAAACGAAGCAGATTTCAATTTATTCGAATGTATAAAACAGATAACCAAACGATGGATGGAACTATAAATTAAACGTTACAAACATTGAGATTTAAATCCAAATAGACACGCGAGGCGACAAATTCTGAATATTCTCTGAGGTCTACAATGCATGAAATTAGTGAAAATAACCCTCCCTTTGAAACGGAAAAATAGGCACTTCAATTTTGAAACAAACGCCGCATTCACGGTGTTATCAAATTATATCCTTCTTCTAAACTTAAAAAAAACCCAAACATTCCACAAGCAACATTTTAATTCCTAAAGATTTCGTCGCGGCCAAACGGTAGCAGCGAATTCACATTCCTTAGCGAAACCAACCTTAAACATTTCACCTCGATTCAACCCAGAATGACTAAACCAAAGTCATCCGAGAAAATACGCTCAAATAATAATGAGGAAAAGAGCTTGCAATTATTTGCTGTAAAACTGAAGTACTTATTTGAATTCTTAATTTGTGTATTAACTTATGTACTGCCCCGAATATATTAGTAGTAGTGTTGTTAAAAGTGTTTCGACCACTGAGGTCATTTCGTACCTAGGCTCCCACCGGGAATCGAACCAGGGACCGCTTATCATGAAAAAACTTGCTGTTCCTTAGACCGAAGAAAATAATAGAAACATACTGTCTGTAAAAGAATCTAGTTTATCGAGTCTGCAATAATTCACCACATAGTCATTTTAAAGGACCTGAATATTTTTGAAAAGAATTTTTACTCTTAATGAATTTTTCTTATCGAATCCAAGAATATATTATCCATCGTTACACCTCCTGGAAGTAACTTTTCTTCGATAAATGAGGAAATGATAAATGATGACTTAGTTTGATTAATTTATCCTGCACGGTCTGCTTATGATGGATGCCATGAATTCATGGTGATAGAAATTAAATTTTCACTAAGAATAGAAGAAGGACTTCGATTTAATGTATGGCCAACAATCCTATATATCGCACCAATGATGCGTATATGTATCTATAAATTTTCAAAGGCTGCCGCATTTCATTAACTCCACGTTTATTCATACTCTGCAAGAAAATTGTGGGGGTGTGGCTAGAGGTATAAAAACTAAACTTGAGGAGAAGAGCTAGCGACCTTTTCTATCTTTCCCTGCCTTTTCTTCGATTCTAGGAACTAACGTACACTTGTACATATTATTTCTTCTCTTTGCCTTTTGCCTGCTACCTAAGTCAGGCGGAAATCAAACTGTAAAGTTTATCCTTTAGTTTAGATCCAATTCATTTTGCTTCGTAAATTTTAATGTTTGACTATTTGAATGAATAGTTCCCCACCCAAATATTGCCTTATGGTTTCTTATGCTCCAAATAATAATAATAATTTATTTCATCACAAAACATACAGGTACACAGAGAAAAATCTACATTGAATAGGTGACATGCCAAAATTAAAATCAAAAGACCATATCACATGAATTACATAATATAAAATTACATATTTTAGAGACACAAAACTGATACAAAGGAAATTTATGTAGTAAAGCCGTTCAAATACTACTATTTAGTACCACTCATCACTATATCCAACAGGATACATCGCTAAGAGAGATTCGTCGACTGAATAATAACACTTGTTTAACAATATTTTTTTAAGAGTGTCCGGAAAACTTTGTTCGTTTGTATCGTATTTTTGCAAGAATGTTTCGGCAATTGTATTGTAAACCTTTATGCCCATGTAATATGGAGAACTTTCATAGATGCTAAGACGATGCATCGGTTACAATAACTCATTGTTTCTTCTGGCATTATAGTTGTGTAGTGATTTGCTCTTTTCCTATTTTTCCGGAACCTCAAATGGTTCTCGTTCTCCACCCCTATACAAAGCCAAAAATCTATCCATTTCGTCTTTTATCGTTCAAATAATAACGGCTACCGCTATTAAATCTTCTTAAAATTGAATGTCTACGTTCAATTGTAGCGTGTTATCAAGTGAGAAAACTTGCTCAGTGCGGCTGAGTTCCGCTCATTGATGTTGATTCAGTAAAGATATTCCAGTCTATGACCCCATTGAATTGGAGCATTCGGTACTGTTTCCTACAAACACGTAACGCGATGTTTTTTAATTTATGTATATTATCGATGGGCTCAGAATGAATTTCCACCGAGATTCGAATTATATCAACGTAAGTCTTGCGTGAAATTTAATCCAGAAAACATTTTAAGGTAACCACAATATGCGAGTATGTGTGTTTACTACATGAAATTCAAAACAGATAAACACCAACAATAGAATCTGATTTATCTTGCTGTTCAATCCTAGGAAAAGTCACTCTGAAGCTCCAAGCCTTCTTAATAGTAAAAGTTCAATTCCACCGAAACTATACTGTTCTAAACTGACAGGGAAAGGAATGCATTCCAAGCAACACCATAATAGTATAAATCATCAGATCGTTAAATAAATAACTTTGTTCTGATTTCTCAACAGATGAATAATTCATAATCTCCACAACTCAGAGACGGTTATTTTCTAACGGTACAGTTGATATAACGCGAAATTTACCGTGTTTATTTTGAGCCCATTACTTAATAACCAACACCTAATTGGGTCAAAATAGCAATCTGATTAGAATTCACATTTTTCCCTCATAACTGTATGAATCCCACACAATCTCAGCGAGTATTGTTATGTCGTCATTAGCCAAGTTTGCTATGCTGTAATGAGTTCAAGGTGATGGATAAGAACCAAAGAAATGCAGGTCGAGTTCTCGCGGTCAAATGTAAGTATTAGCAGTCGCGTTAGCAGGCATTCCCACATTGGCATAGCGGTCGCGTGGTCCAGATTTTGCTGCATCGGCTCCTCTCTTTTTTTCTAAGGTTCGTTAGTTTGATATCAGCGGAGCAAAGTACAGTAAAGCGGGAGAAACTGGAATTCTTGGATGTTTTCCCCTTCGCCCGAGGTGTCTATCGAAAATCTATGTTGGGTGAACCAAATTGGACGGTCAAGGCGTTATGAACTGCATTCAGCCCTTTCATTGCAATTAATAATTACAATCCCCTTGCTCATGCCAATGTCGGCTTAAAACGCGAATACGTAAATGAGATTGTAGCTTTTTACCTTTTCATTTTACTTAATCATTGAAAACCAGTGGTAGCGTATCTTTTAATTCCAATGGATGTCTCCCTAAACTTACCTTAATAGAAATATTTTACTTGAAAACAAAATTTATCGATCTTGAAATTAGATTATTGTAAAAAAATTAGAGCTAAATTACCTCTGTCTTTACCTTGAAATTGAAAATAGAATAAAAATTAATTTTTTTACAGAAAAGCACAGTAAATTATTTTAATAAGTGACACCGTCGTCGTACCACATTTGTCTTGCATAGAAGCTCCTACATAAAAGATACATGAACTTCATTAAAAAGAACATTTTTTGTTTTTATTGTTTTTTAAATGAATTTAACCATTTCTGCCTCCTTGTCATTCAATCCAGACCAAGAAGTTGACCGCGAAAGCAGTGTCAATAAGATACAAATGCAAATAAGATGATTCATAATAATTTTATTTATTCGTAATATTTAGTGCAATGTCTGTCTACGATGTTATGCTTTCTTATGTTTAATATATCTGTATTAATATTGGAAATTGATGCGGAATGCTCTACGGATTTTTCCCGAAATGGATGCGAAATGCCTTACGGAATTTCGATTATTTTAGGATAGCTTTGGGAACCTTCCTAAGAGAACGGTCTCTTAAAAGATATAATCATGAGAATTATTTTCAGAATTCTTGGTCGGAATTGGAGATTTCACGCAGATTTTTACATTCATTCCATTGTTGAAAACTGATGGAAACTTAGTGAACTGCGGAAAATAGGTAATGCTCTAATGAGTTATTTGAATAACATACTTCCAGCCATTTGGCACAGTTTTTCGGAATCAATAAAATTAAACGTTTTTAAGACCAAAATTTTGGAGGTTCTCAGAATTCAGTTAGTCGAAAATGTAGGTGATTTACAAGATAATGCAATGAAAACTTGACGAACTTCCCGTTGTCTTTCAAAATATACTCAACATGGCAAGTTGGTTTCTCAACAGCTTTTTCGACTCATAATAACTACGAGTAATAAGCTGCCTATTTCGTGCCATATTTTATGACAGACATTTAAACATATAAATAACGCCATCTCTCGTACTACTTCAAAGATAACTAAGTCATCACTTCGTTTCAATAAGAACTACATCGATCATGAGAGGTAAATTTACTTTTAACATTATAGTTTCTCAGAGTGTCATGGACGTTTAATCAGAAGCCTTCTAAGATGATGAATTTGAGATCTCGACCAAATAATCCAAAATATAAATTAAAATTTTAACAGATGACAGAAAAACCGAAAGGAAAAATTTTACGTAGTAGAAAGACCATCTAATAATGGCTTCATCGAATTTAAAAACGTACTTAAAATCATAATTGAATACCAGCATCCATGGAAATAATTGAGAATAACGAAAAAACGACCTCATAAACAATGAAATCTTTCCTCTTCGAAAAAAATTTAGACGTGATCGGCGGAGAGTTAAACAAGGAATCTTTTAATACTAGATGTAACCCTTATATGTCAAGAATCGTTAAGAACTTTGGAGAGAACAAGTCCCGAAAAGAGACTTCCGTTACAAATGATGCTTCTTTCCATGTCGTGAGATATCATAGCAGAACAAATTATTTACGTCACGTGATAAACATTAAGTTCTTTGAATTTCGAATCTCCAGCGTTCCTCGTTAATCTGCCACGTGATACACGTCGTCGACCACTAGGTCCTTCAAGAGCCTCAATGCGTGAAGGGAAACCGTTCCCACTGGTGCAGTTTTTTCCGATCTAGCTCAGGCAATTTACTCATCTCCCGAGCATCAGGTTGGAAAGAAACCGTTTCATTTCACTTCGCTAATTTATCTCTTCATTTTTAAAGTCGGGTTTTTTCGGCTTCTTCTTGTTTTGAAACGCGAAGCCATATGAAAAAATCTCGAGTTTCTTTTACGTACACACACATACATATCCTCATAAATACTCGCGCAGATGAATTACGTACTCTGCCTTCAAGGATTCAGTTCACGCCTTTTCGTCTGGATTAATTCTAACCCCAGTTGCAACGAATCTTCCGGTTTCAGCAGTGGCAGCCCTTTGCCACGGGGTAAGAGGTGACCACAGCATAAGAATAATGTTGGGTCACCAAAAGACCGGTTTGTGTACAATAAAACTTCTCCGTCTTCTCTTTCGCTCTTCTTCCTTTGAATTTGCTGCAAATACCACAGCCCACGTACATATCCGAAGAGATGAACTCACGCGCATCTGTTGCTTTATATCCGATCTTCAAAGAAAATGCCGAATCGGGGGAATTGTTTGAATGCTTGAGAGGAAGGAAATTTTCTTGAAGAACAAGGATTTCATAGATCAAGGGAAAATAAATATTCCTCGTGTACCTCTCATTTAATGACAAACTTTCTGCACATAGACTCACGGATGAATTGCTCTTACCAAAAGAAAATATCCTTCAGAATTCTTCAGAATTTGTACGCGCTCATTATTACATATTTCTAATTTTACTTGTAGTTTCATTTACATTTTATCCCTAGAAATTCACGCGGTCTTCATGACGATAATATTTATGGTATTTCATGATACGATAGAATTTTCATTCTGAATTTCTGTAAAGATTTTACGATGTTAGAGGATAAAGAATGATTCCAGAGGATGAGAGTAAGCTAAGTTTGGAACAGTTGGAGCCTCATACACTAAATGTATTGTGGAGGCTATTCTTTTTTTATTCTATAGTGAAAAGTTGGTATTATATGACTTCATTGACATTTAAGTGAAACGATCAATATAATTATCAAGCAACAATTTTTCATGATTGAGTTTTTATCAACCTAATGGTTAGTAAACTTAATTCGCGGTATCTAATTGTGTGTAACAGTTATATAAATTGTGTGTAACAGAGAGACAATTAAGCAACTTTCCCTTGCTTTTGAATAATCAAACGTGAATAAAAACTTATTACTTAAATGTATAAACTTTTTATATTTGACACTAGCCTAGCACGTGAAGGCTATTAAATATCTAACTATCACATATTATGCAGGTCAGTTGTATCCTGGGCCCACACCATGTGTTTGAAAATGCGGTTTTTGAGATAACGTGCACCTTATATATTTGTTTCTGCTACTCTGATGAAGAATCCGTCTTTATAACTAGTATAGGTAAAATTTTAAAAAGAAAGGCTGCTGATGAAATGCTATAAATGTCCATTTCTTGAGAATCCTAGCGCATAAAACACACACTGATTCTTGGGAAAAACCGAGGCAACATTTCGTCATATTTCCCGGTTGCATTGTCTGCGAGCTAAGAGGAAAGTATTTCGAAGATGGGCATCCTTGTTTGTTGATGAAATCACCGCTCCGGGAGCAACAGGTTTCCCGAGCTTGCAAACTCACCCTACGGAGTGAGAGAGAGAAAGAGAGGAAAAATACAAGGCGTGGAGGAGTTATTCGCCTCTGATCCAGTCCACCAACCCTTCTCCGGGTTAACCACCTCCATTTCAATCGGGAGACACACGAAAAGTATCCCTGCCACCGCAACCTTAATTTTCAGCCGCCAGAGACTCTCTATGTAACGACGCCCCTCTCGGAGATTTCAACGCCCGATAGGAGGAGCAAAACTCGAGAATACGTCATTTCGATGGGGATTTGAAGTCAATCTCACGGCGGAAGAGGTTCAATTATGCACCTAATGGCTCTAAATCAGCTTTCCTTTGTTTTAAATCGTTCGGGTGAAATTAGGGGCTACTGCAATCCAAAGGAAAACGTCAGAATCCTCTCTTGCCAAAACGTAAAGTACCATTTTATCAGTGGCGTGATTCGTATTAAATAAAAATATTCCATCTAGTTGATTCTATTTGTACTCGTTTTAAATTAATATCCTATAGGTAGGGTAAAAACCTGTCTTTGTTAGTACCGTTTTGCAGAGAATAATCCTATCATTTGCATGCCGAGACTAATTTTTTGTTGAGATTTCTTAGTTGATAGTAATCTGTCGGTCATTATCCTAGTTGATAGTAATTATATCTACTGTAAAATTTTCATAATACTTCGCCCGAGTAGAAAAAAGTTCCGAGTTGGTATATATTACAGAAATAAATGAAGTGAAATTTACAATATTTTCGGTTACCAATAAAAATTTATTATGCTGCCCACTTTAGATTTTTTCACTTTTCTATAAAAGTAGAACTCAAAACGATAACATAATTTATAAAGTAATGTAATACATAATTGTGCTAAATATAATTCTTTATGTTATATGCAGTTCATTAACATATGAACTATAATCCGCCGCATTGTGGCTGCGATAGCATAGTAAACACAGTGACAGATTCCGTTTAGTTGCACTCCGTAAACACTCAGTAGCACTCACTCACTGGTTTATTTCGGAGCCTCAAGGGAGAGAAATTGACAACTCTGGACCCAGAAAATTGAGGCGGAATTATTGGTTAAATAGCCTATAAACACTTCCTTTTCTCTTGTCTCTCTGACTTATCTTTGGAATTTGGACTTTTCTTTGAGATGCTTATACTTACTGCCGTTGAAAAAAATTGATATTACTTGCACATTCTAAATAAAAAGGGTCCTCCTATGATTTCGGTGACATCACAAGATTTTTGTTTAGTTTTAATTGATCATCATGTCAGATAGGACACTTTTCCTAAAAGCACGGGAAACCAAACCTTCCCCTCCTCTTTCTTTCCCTTTCATTCCCGGAGATGTTCTAACGTCAAAACCGTTGGCCCGTGAGCTTTAACCCGTCCCTTCTGATTGTCAGATCGCCAAAAGAACTGCCAAATCCCGCTCCATGAAGGAATTTCCTTCTCACAACTAAGGTGCACCCAAACAAGCGTGCTTATGCTTACCTTCCAGAAATCTAACATGAAGTGACGCGGGAACGCCAGGGAGTCGTTGGCGTCCTCCTTAGGTTCCTCGAGAGAAACCGGAAGGCTATCTCCGCCCCCCCTTTTCCTTCATCGACACTCTCCCCCTCATTCTAAAAGTGACCCGCCCATAGAGTCACTTTTCATTAAAGAATTTAACCGTTAAGAGCTTGCCGGCCGCATGGAATAGCAGTTCATCGCCCCGATGCACATCTAACGTTTCGATGGAGGGCCGAAATAAGAAACGCAAGGACGCGCCTACGCAAGAAGCACTCATACGCACACAAACATAGGCAGACGGAATCTCAGTTCCATGGATTCCTACCGTTCGCCTCTACGTTTCTTTTTTGCCACCTGTTCAGTATTCAGCCCGGAAGCTAGTTAAGCCACCTCAACGCTCCATGGTCAGCTACCAAAAGCTCCGAAGAAGAAATGAGGCTTACTCGACAAGATGAGGAGTGAGGTAGTTAGCCTTTACTCTGGCCGAGTGAGGAGAGTAAAGGCAAACCAAGAGTGGAAAAGCAAGTGCGGCACAATGAACCTATGATTGACTTTTTAATAGCATTCAATGAGGGATGGCCAAATGAATGTCATTAATCAGCATCATTCATGCCTCAGTAGCTCTCACGTCGTTACAGCCATGAACAAGTCTGCGGCAAAAGTAAACGAAAGCTTAATTTCTCTCCATACGAAAAGAAAAATTGAATTATGCTATCCAACCAGATATGGTATGTGGAGCCTTTTTTGCCATATCAAATTTTATATGGTGAAAAGGTGAAGTCTACGTATAAAAGCATACCAAACATGTTTCACTGACGTTAGGTGATAAGGGAAAATTAAATTGATTTCAAACAATTTATTTTCAGTAAAATTCTATAGGTTTTTATGAAATAAAAAGACAAGGAGGAAGAGAGAAGAGCGATTTTTAATGATATTATAAAAAGGCTAAATATTTTAGGATAAAATGGCAATAGTTAGGGCATTTATGAACTAATTGGGCTTCCAAGATTTATATAGATATGAATGAGTACGTAAATGTACTTAAGACTCTTAAATGCGATGGCTAGCGCTGTCTGTACCTTCTACTTTTTAGATTGGACGAGATGGAATCCTACTCAGATCTGTTGTATCAATTTTCTTATATTCTCTATAAAATTCTCTATATATTCTTATAATATTTCTAATATTTATTAATAACAGGGACTAGAATAGTTATGATTATAAAAATGTAGTAAATAAATAGCATATGGGGAATAGCTTAAGAAAACGACTTGTATTCTATTGGAATTTTTCTGATTCATATTCATTCTTAAGCTTTAGATAATCATGAATTAAAAGAAAGATCCCCCGTTTCAGATTGATTCATTCATATGTATCATCAACCAAATTTAAGACCACTTTATTTGTCCTCCTCTCATTTAGAAATAACTTCTAAAACTCCTCGAACTTCAGATTATCCGTGAAAGACGCTTTCCTCACTAAAATACTAATCTGGAGCGTTGGAAGTTTTACTTTATTTAAATATTCCACAATTTAGACACGCGTTCACTTTCCACATCGTGATTCATTTATGCCTAAACTTATTTCCAATCCCGTCATCTTTAATATTCCTCAGACGCCTTCGATCAACCTTATAGCCAATCCATCGAAGACTTCCATCTTTATGCATGAAGGGAGGCTTTTATACCTTGAATGGATAATCTGCGTGACGATCGTCAACGTCTCCTCTATTCAAGGGATAGGATGCGTGTTTTGCGCGTCGATTTCAATCGCACATTGCAGCAATCGCCTCAACTTTTTGCTCCAGGAACACCTTCTCGTGGGATTTCGAGAGGGAACCAATCGAGTTCAAAAATATTGCACCAATACTTCCACATCGCTTCAATAGGTGCCCAACCGAAAGAGATGCTTCATTCTCACGGGTGCGAGTTTCGATCCTCAGCAGCTTACCATCGGAAGAAACCGATCCCTTCAGATTTGAAAAAGGGTAATGGACCAAAGAGATGGCGGTGAGAAACTCGGTCTCCGCAATTGCAAATGTTTCTTGCCAGAGGAGAGACTGCTGGAGGAGGATTAAGAGATTGATGGAGGAGAAATACGAAGGGGGAAGAAGAAACTCGAAGGCAAATGCTTAAAGACGCACTCGGCCGAAGACCTGCAGGACGCACTTTCTCAGATTGATACCCTTCCAGTTTTCCCCTTACTCCTTTACCGGATCGCTCCCGCAAAGTGGTTAGACGAATAAAAAGGAACAGGAAAAAGGAAGGTAAAGAATGGGAGTCCTCCGGACGCATGCAAGGGAGGAAGAAGCAATGGGAATGGGAAGGAAGTTCCTGAAGGAAGAATGACTGAATGTTAGGAGTAGGCAGAGGTGAGGGATGAGGGGATGGGTTTTGTAGTCACTTCTCTTTATAAAGAGGCGGTGGCGAGGAGGTGACGGTTGACGGTGTGGGAAGAGGAGAGGTCGTCGGCTATAGAAAGGAGGCATAAAGGTGGGCGTCGCAGAGGTGGGAGGAGAGTGGGAGGGAAAGGTGGGACGAGAGAAGTAGTGGGCGGGTTGGAGGGGGCGTGGAGTGGGGAGAGGGGAGGCAGAGGAGAAGGAAGGGGTGCATTCCGTCAGCGCGAGGGGCCAGTTGCCCGTGAGAAGTCCCCAGAGTCGGCTCGACCGACTGTGAAAGGGAGCTGGCGAGGAGAAGACTCGGAGGACACCGTTATTGCGTGCATGTGCGCGGAGAGGATCCGGAGCTGAAAAGAGGAGTGTTTTTTGTGTGTGGTGTTTCGTATGTCCGTGCTCGCGCGTGCTGATTTCCCGACGTAAAACGGAGTGATATTGGAAAGACTGTGCTTCGCGCGGTGGGAGAACTTTTTTTGAGAGACATGGCGCGAGGCGATGTGCAGCTGTTGCTGGCCCTCCTGTTGATAGGCGCGTATACATCTGCAGCAAAAGGTAATTCCGTGATCCTGGGCTTCCCCGATTTTTGCCGCATCGTCGGCAAGTTACCTTCCACTGAAATGTGGATCCCATTAACCACGGTGGAATATTTTGAAACGACTATCTCTTTACTTACAACATGACCATATCCGTCGGATAGGAGCGCTATGAATCACATCACAGTGCAATCTAATCCCATGAAATCGGCCATTTACCTAATACGGATACCTTATTATGTCTCCGACCTGATTCTCAGAATTTACTGACGATGTATAAGGACGGTCCATGAGTAGAGATTAAAACGTGTGGCAAGGTCGGCAGTTTCTGCTGTCTCGAATGAATCGCAAGATGCTACATCACGTGCTGAAGAGCGATATCTGTCACTCGATAAGTGTCTCTCTGTCAAACTAACAGCCGAGACCAAGGATAAATTTCACACCCCAGAAAGAATCCTATTCGGCAGAAATGGTCGAATGGGGTGATGATTTCGCCAAATCATCAATCAACTTATCAAGATTTGGTTACGTGCGGAAAGTACAGTTAGCTTCAAAGATTCAAATACGGCAAGATTCTGAACAACGCTAAACCTTCGAAATGCAATCTTGCTAGAATTTCACTTTTCGATCTGTATTGGTCCACTTGGTTTTGGTCTCCGTTTCGCGTGGGCGGCGACGGAATAATAGACCGTGAAGGCGAAACGAAATGATTCACGACCGTATTCTTAATGGTCAGCAATCATTTTGGACCAAACTAGTTTACAGAAGCTCTTCCTCAGAGGTTAGCCTTCAAAATGATGGCAAATAGCGAGGAATGGGGCTTGGCAACGGGTTCGTTCCGCTCCTTTTGCGTCAACACATGTGAAGTCTTTGATCCCACCTTGAAAATCCTGTTAGTTGATTCGAGCCATCTGCTACGGACCAGTTTTTGTGGTGGTGATCGGAGAAAGTAAAACGTTTTCACGAATTTACGATTCGGTAATCTGGTTGTTTCGCACGCGACGCAAGATGTAGATTATGTCACTATACGCCACGTTAATCCCCAAACAATAACTTTTCTGAACCAACTCCGGCTCATATCTTTCCTTACTTACTTTCCATCTCGTTCCAGTGGTGATGCAACAAATTGTGGCAATACCTTTAAACTAGGTCTTCGAAGACAAAGAGCGATTCGGCCTTAGCATACAATTTGCAGATTAAATTATCCTTTCTGAAATTCCGAAGCGCGAAAAGAGCCGTAGATCCCAAGGATGCTTGATTGTTTGTGTCATTGTATGTAAAAATATATTTCGCTAATTTTCATTTGCGAGGTCATGATAGTAAATTACTTGGATTAGTTTAAATCATCCGGTTACCTTAGCTATTAAATTAAATTATACTATAATTAATACATTGTATTCATCTTACTAATACTAAATATATTATATTCAAATTTATTCGCTAAAATTATGCTTTACAATGACCGTCATTAAAATAGAAAACAAGGTTTGTTGATCTGAAATAACTCCTTAAATTAGAAATAAATTAATGGCACACTCTGAGTTCCAGCAAAATAAATTGGATACCTAATTAAGGCGATTAAACGAATTTATGTTTTGAATAATAAGCATAGGTTATTGTTAATTTTCAGTTTTTTTTTGTAATTTTGTGTTCCTCGACATTGAGATTAACGAGGAGATAATTTTTGTCTTTTTTTAAGGAAAATAAAGTTTGAGATATATTTCTTAAAAATGTTATCGCTGGTTTCATTTGCGAAAAAGGCTGCCAAGATCAGGTGGGGTTTAATCTTTAATCTTAATCTAATGGTCTTAATTATCTCTCTGAGGTACAATGAAAAGGATAGGCGGATATTTTCGTAAGGCAGCAAATCAAATTAATTTCCATTAGTCGAATTATTTTGGCGATAAAGTTTTCGCTTAAACTGAGCTATTGAACGGAGATAGCTTTGAACTGAGCTA
Source organism: Ladona fulva (assembly GCA_000376725.2). NCBI lineage: Eukaryota > Metazoa > Arthropoda > Insecta > Odonata > Libellulidae > Ladona > Ladona fulva. The sequence continues at coordinate 147,150 of KZ308534.1, read as the reverse complement.
AGGAATTTTTCAAATCAGTGGCAGAATGTTTATTACATTATCTATGGTAAGAGAAAATTTTCCTTTAGTCTTTGTAAAATTGATCTTTTCTATCTCTTTCGCTTATATTTACTAACTGTGAAATTTACTAAAATATTTTAATCGAATTGGCCATTGCATCGTTACCATCAAGTTATCGTCAATTCTATTGATGATGAGCAAAATGATATTCACGATCAAAACTGACAAAAAGTCGAAGGATTTAAAACGTATAATAAGCAAAATTACATTATTTTCGGAGACAGCAAAGTATTACCCGCATGATATGCCATCTTTACCAGCCAAGTCTTCTCTGTCACTGGTCTCACATAGCAACCAATCTCTGTCATGACTTAAAAATGGAAGCAAGTCACCCATCGCCTCGACTCAAACGGCTGCTTGCAACAGAAATTAAAACATCGAAAGGGCTACCGATTTTTCCAAGAGAGTTGCGCATAACTTTGGATGCTGACCAAAATGCCAACCATCGGTTGCAGGGGCGACGAAGCAAGTCAGCATATGCTATGATCACCTTTGTGTCTGCGAAACCCAATCCGATTGCTCATCGATTTTTTTCCTCCAAAGACCAAAAGGATTTCAACCTTCGATATTCCATCCCACACCAACCTCCGTGCGTCTCCATACCCACGCAGAATCCTTCATCCCACGCCTCTGTCCACCTATTCTCTTGTCCTGTTGCCTTCTAAATCCCCCTCTTCTCACTCGCACACATTTAAAAGGAATTTAAGTCATGAAATATCCTCGCTTTTCACTTCCCTCTACAACGCTTAACCACTTCAACTTCACGGATAGAGAAATCTCCCACCTCCACCTTTCCTGCGAAAGAAATCTTTTCTCGGGATCGTCAATTTTTTCTTCCCGCTGGACGGTTACGTTTTTTCCTATCCCACGCTGAAAATTTTCTCGGGATTCACTTTCCTCGACTCTGCAGCGCATCCCTTATCCGATCGGGCGCGGAGAAAGTAGCGACGACGCATCCATACACCTTACAAGGAGAGTCGCTTGGTGACCTCAGGGACTGCTCTCTCGCCAGACCACGAGCCACGAAGGCATTCTAAACAAAGCAGGAGACACTCCTTGCGCGAAGGACTTGCTAACCACATCCCCCTCTCGCTAGAGACAAGGGAGACTTGTGTTTGGAGAGTGAAAAAAGAGTATTTGTGCGGTGACGTCGCGAATCAAGTGCCTGCTTCTCGACGCTTTTAATAGCGTCCTCCGCGGATGCAAACAGACTCAAGGCTAAAAAACAAATAGCCCATTAAGAAGAGACTATGAGTGGTTTAATGATTGCGGTGAGATGAGCCTATCATCTACACCATGAGTAATCTAATTCCTCAGATTTAGGTTTCTCATCTCTCATTAGACTATCTTACGCCCGAGGCGCGAAGACCAGAGGGAGATCCTCGTTAAAAGATATCACAGAAGAATGAAAAGTGGCTGTTTTCTTATCAAGGCACATAGAAATACGTACATTAAAAGGTTTATCCGCTAAGTTTTGTCGAGATTAAAAATAAATTGAATTATAAATACGTGATATTTAGCCTTTATTCGAGCGAAAATAAGACCAAGAAAAACCACCACTTCGATCTTTAAAAGGAATCATGGATAGTGATAATTTTTTCACCCATTGCACTAAATAATTTGGAAAATATACATTTCATACAGATTGTAAAAAGTTCTTCGATTAAATGTTCATTGAGAAATCAAAGCCCTTTCCTAACGCCTAATGCGTCTAATTGTAAATACTACTGCAATCGTAAGCAACTTTTAATTTTGAAAATAAGACACTGACATCGGTATTTATCCCTATTACAATATACGAAACAAATATGAAGATAATAATATCGCTGATTTATCAGAGACATGGAGATGTAATCGAAAATGTATGATTCAACCTTCCACTGTGTTCTGGCCAAGAATAGCTGTTCTCAACTGTCTCACAGACTGCACATTGATACAGTTCAGTACGGAATGGAACAGTTGTACATCGTAATATATGGTTCATCTCATGATTTTTAGATATACAAAATTGAAAGGAAGAGAAAGAAGTTATCAAGAATATCCAAAATAAATAGAAAAGGAACACTTACTTCCAAGATGAAGTTTTATCCATAGTTAATTGCGAAAAACTCACATTATGACGCATCATCAGAGAAACTGAAGATTTCATTAGTAATTTGTGGAAGAACGTGTATAGGTTTAAGCATACATCATGTCTTTTCACCAAAGAAAAAAGAACCGTCATTGGGTCCTTGAGTCATCAAGTCATTAGTACGATGATGAGAGACGAAAAAAGGGAGAAAAATTTGGAGGTTACCAAAATGAAGACCGCCTCGAGCCGGAAGCTAATTGGAGAGTAGAGCAGATGTGAATTTGAAGCTCAGTAAATTCCAATAATGGCAATCTACTGTCATTCAGCTGTATAACATTGAATGTAATATAGATCGCACATGTTCTTCTAAGCTTCTTACATCTCATTCTCCCACCCTGTTTTCATTTGGAATCAATTTTAATGATCTCTCGAACTTATTCTTAGATATTGTCACACTTATCATTTAAAAAATAATCTTAATGACTCTTATCGATTCATTCACAAAGACAAAATGACTACACTTCTGTACCATTACTTTCATGAAGTTGTATCATTACGACTCAACGTTTTGTATTAATAACCTTTTTGAAACTCTTAACTACCGGAGAGAAGTAGCTTTTTGTTGAGTAATCGCACAACCGTAAATTAAACGCAAAATGGAAGACAAATGGCCTTTTGTTTAAAAAAAGAGAGTTCTATCGCACGCGAGCTGTGCCTTGGCTGCGAAAAAAAACTTGTTTAATGAATCATCACTCTCATCTTCTCCAGAATGAATGTATTGCAGAAATAATTGAGTAACTAGCGGTGGAGTCAAATATTTTTTTGGAAAAAAGATCTAAAAAAGGTTCTCATCTTTGGACCGTGATTCTCAATTGCATGAGTATCATAACTCTATATCTCTAAAGCGTCGATTTAACTTTCTTACGGAGCTTAGAAGATGACTGTCGCTGAAATCGAAGCCTTGACGAGATTTACCGTAAAGTCGCATCTCGGGATTTCTCTATCTGAATGTGAGCCTAAGAGTAATTAAACTACTATTTACACTTATCCTTACAGACGGTTTAGCATAATGGCAGGATGGTATTCGATTCGATCGAATCAACGTCTCGCTTTGATCGCAATTATCTACGATTTGCAGAAATCGTCAACTCTCTGACTTGCGCTTGGCTGCTGTCTCGTTTTTACTTTGCTTTGAGATATTCTACTGTTTCCTTGGTTTATTGAAAAACCTGCGGGCTTCATAGACATCATAACTAGCAGATGATTGTCAGTTTTAAACTGTTATCTAATTCATTAGGACAAGAGGTAATTAGTGCTGTAATGAACTATTTTCCGAGTTTCTTTGACTTCATTTTTTTATTTTTATTTCCGAGAAATCCACTGTCATAAGGTTTTAGGAACTTTAGACAAGACCGTGATTTAACAATACAATTTTTACTTGAGTTTATCTACTTCCTTTTCTTTGATACACTATGTTTTAGATTATTTTCTATTATTATATTCTCTTCAAAAAAGAATCATACTACAGGCCTGGGTATAATCATATTACACCCAAGTCTCTCGTTCGAATGGCTAGGTATTGATTATTCTTATTTATTTAGTCAGTACATGGATTTTTGTGGCTAAATTTCTTGATGTTCTTAGAGACAAGCAATACATAGGAAAAAATGCCTCTTTTCAACGAAGATAGCCACAAATTGGGTCAAACGAGCCAGATTCTGCTAACAAGCAGCGCACTTACTTTCCCAGCCGATTAAGCATGATCTCCAAATGGTGAAAGTTAAGAACAGATGATGTGGCGATTGCGAAATTAGTTTTTGCAGGCCAAGATGGCGTCTCTCTCCAAACGAAATCCCTTTGAGGTGACTTACTTCCTGCATAATTACCATCGAACTTCTTAGTTTGCAAGTGATCGAGGGGAAGTCTTAGAGGTCTGTGCCAACTTTAGTAATTCGAGTTTCTCTGTAGAATGAAGGAACTCCGCAGAATCGATAGAAATATACACATATTTATCCGACAACTGATTTAACCCCAACAGAAATAAGATATTTTGAGAAAGTAAAATAAATCTTTTAAAAAAGAGGGAACCGTTTAGAGATAGACAGTGAGAGTAGTTAATTGGACATGAAAAAATCGGATGAATTAAAATGTCCCGGGAAACTAATTGATGTCTCTGAAAATTAACGAGCTTTATATGTTTAATATTCCTTAGGAGCTTACAACGTTACGCCATGGTGCACATGCTAGCGTCTAACCCTCGTGATGGTAATTATTAGCATTCTCCTACACTGATTTACGATGAGTTAGTATTAAACATCTTTTGACTCTACTTAATGCTAACCTTCTTGAAATTCTTTATCAGAATATTTCAATTCGGTCAAATTCCAAGAGGGAAATCAGAAAACTAATTTGAACTAAGCATGCGAGACCTTGGTTGTGTGACCACCATCTCTATCTCGCTCTGCAGGGAGAAATTTTGTTTGAACCGAAAACGATTTTCATCTGAAAAGATAACCATACATGTTCTTATCTAAATCGATCGTAAAGTCATCATTGCTCATTACTTATGAGGATACGCCGTCTTTCTTATCGTGACCATTTCAAAGACCTGCTTTTCCAAAAATTAGCGGTTCGTTTAAACCGAATGAATCGACTATCAGGACAGAAATTCATTTAGTATTCTTTCAATTTCTTACCCGTTTGGTTTCATTTTGAACTCCGAGATACAAACGCAAATAAACCGTCATTTAAGGAATAAAAGGTGTGAAAAATAGCGACATGTCTGGGACTCGAACTCAGGTCGCCCACTTTCCTTCACACATGTTATACCTTGGGTTTCTGCCGCACGGCTCCTCCTTTCCCTAAACCGTCATTTATTTCCAGAATGGTACCATCAAAGCAAAATTTCTCTTTAAATTGTACATCAAGGTTCAGAATCTCTTCTGGGATATGAAAAGAATCTTTCAGAGGACCGATGGCCGTGACATTTTACCACATAAAATGAGCACAATGAAATGAGTTTCATTTAGAAAAAAGAGGAAGTTTGCATCCTTATGGGAAGAGATAATCTTGAAAGTGACATCATAAAGGTAATTTCGGGGTATGATCATATTCACTGATTAATTCTTCGAAAATCCGGGGTATTATCTTTTGCTGTCTGTGAGTAAACAACTTTGCTATTTTTTAAAACATGTTTCTCTGGAGAAAGGAAGTGCATTTCTATCGGAGGTAAAAAGGAGCTTAACTTAGACTCTGCGACATTTTGGGAAATACTTAAAGTTGCCAGAAATGCGGATTAAATAAGCATAGCTCTGATATTAGGTATTTTGCACTAATTTAAAACACGTCAAGAATTTGAACTTTATTTTAAATGGGAGCTGGTAGATTCATGTTAAAATATACATCAAACAGTGTTATGTACCAGTACGTACCAATATTTTCAGTCAGGTATAATACCGTGAATCTATTTTATTTCATGGATGATGACTTATAAAAATGAAATAATTTTAAATACAGGAAATCTAACCGTTCTCTCTCATTGGTATTAGTAGTAAAGCAGTTTTGAGTATCAGTCCCTCGCTAAGGTACCTCAACTAAGCCAGAATATTTGTTCTGGGGTCACAATCGTTGGGCTTAATGCTTTCGAAATGTGGTCTCTCGTGGGATACCAAACCGTGAAATACAAGTAAAGGATGTCTACTTTTACCAGTTACTAGGAATGATTAGAATGAAATATGTTTCTGTTGTTTTGAATTTTGAGCTTGATTTTAAAAGTGTACATATATGAAACAACAATTAACCGAATCCGCATCCGCTGGCCGAGTCCGAAAAAGCGAACATTTTTTTCGTTCTTCTGCTTAGAATCTCGTTATCTTGGTTACTCGTTAGCTGAGTTAGTGCTACAGCTACCGGCTTATGCTAAAAATGTCAATGTAGGATGAATTTTTCTTTGCTTGTTATTTTCAAAATCCTAACGTTTTGTATAATTCATCGTTTCAGTGCAACACAAAGTAAGGTGCGATGGAGAAGATTGGATGACGGTGGAGTTGGTGAAACCAGAAGATGTGACTGCGATATATCTCGACGAGCTTCGCGGATATCCTGGTGAGTATTTTAATGTAAATCCGCTATAATACTAATAATACCGCTATAATTCGTATCTATTCTATAATTTCCACGAATAACTGTAAGTAACTAAGATTACCTGGAATATGAAAAGGTTGGGTTTTCATTCCTTTGAAACCTATTCAATGATGCTGCACGAAGTCTGAAAAGGTTTGCAAAATAGATAAAAAGCCTCGATTTACCGAAGTACGACCACTAGACGTATGTGAGTGATTTTTATTTTCCTCGACACTTGAGTAATTTCAATGTGCTGCATGGTATACTCACAATATGCCATCTCTTTTTCTCTCAAAAAGTGCGAAGTTAATTTTTCTCCCAACACTGCTTTCAAGAAGTACGAAATAGAACCGAGAATTAAATTTGAAACAAATTCTCTCCAATTGAAGGGTGATTTTCTCAACTTCTATGGAAGATTTTCGCGCAGGTATACAGATAACAGATTTCCTTTACTTTTTCTGGAGATCATATTTTTTGCTTTGAGCTTGGCGCTAAGGAAAATGCATAGCTAACAGGCACGTACAGCGAAGGCGAAATCCTGCAATTCATGGGGAAAAGGCCATGAGAAGGTAACTTTTGCGGCTAGCCATTAATCCTTGGTGTGCACTTGCATACGTTCGTTTTGCGCAACCTGAAAGAACCGAAAAACTATCCAGCAATCCACTGAGCGAAGTGACCGACTTCGTTCACCCAGCACGATTGTGCGTCTCGAACAGTATGCCCTTTAGAAAAATGAAAGTGTAAAAGTAAAATTGTTACTGACCTCACGGTTTTGCAATCCTTGCTCGTTGAAGCGTAGCTTTATATCACAGGTGCATACGTTTATGACTACTTTCGATATACACTTTTAAGATTTGACGATTTATCTTCATTGTCCAACTTTCATTTCAGTTGAGTAACTGTTGCAATCGAGTTATAGAATTTAATATCAACGAAAAAGGAGAATGAGGGCAGGATACGTGTGAGAACCGGAGATGAAATTTTTCGAGCTTATGAAAGGTGATATAAACTATGAATATCTATGAACTATGAAATTGTGAACAAATCGTATGATAAGAACGAAGTAAATGCTATTTTAATGAAAAATAAGATAATACTGAAAGAATTGGAGATTACTTACTTTGGGTACTTTAATCTCGCTTATCCTAATAAATTACGGATTATAAACTGAATGGAAAACGAAAAGTATGCAGATAAATGAAAATATACCTGAAAATTTCTGTAGGAAGAATATGCAAAAATCATAATCCATAGCGTTAAAAAAAGAAAGATCAAATTATCCTTTAAAACATGCTGAAAAAGAACATGCGTGGTGAAATTGTTGTTCTCAATTTTTTTTACTTTACTTAATGTCACGGTAACAAAAAAATACTAGGTTTTGCCAAAGTTCCAGTGGAATTTATTCTGACCTTAAAGAGCATCCAGAATGATTACGTTTCATCTTAAAAGCCTCGATAAGAATAAATTGAGAAGAGAATAATACGAAATAGCAAATACATGCATTTTTTACAAAATTACATTATATGTTGGGATAAGCAAACCAAGTAGGCTGAATGGCCCACTAACATCGAAAATCCGAGGTACTTGATTCGCAGAATTATCTCACTCCAAAGTTGTTTCTGTCGTAGAATTTCAATGATTGTAGCTTTCTCTCTGACGCATTCGCTCGATCAATTTCAATGCGAAAAAGATCATTTCCTCGATTCCAGGAATTGCACCAATTCAATTCAATAGCGTGGTTCAAACTCGCTTTCATGGGTATTTCCATAAGGTGATAGCAGTTGTAGAGATGAAATCATAGCATTAGATTGGATCCATGATTGATTTAGCCATAGGTAGACATGTGATGATTGCATCGTACCGTTGGGGCGAACAATATCCGATGTCTTCTTCTCGCCGCATACGGGAATGTTTAGCGAAACCAAAATGGTTAACACATCACCAATCAAACACCGTTGGCGCCGAAGCTGCACCTATACCTCCTCTTTCGTGAACGCCGGAAATAAGAAAAACATCGTAGTCAAGACGGAATATATTGACGATCTCGATTTACGAATAGTTTTTTTTTGAGGTTGGTTATTAAACGAAGGGTTTATATGGCGAAATAGACGTGCCCAGAATGTGATTATATATCAGAGAAGGGATTTATTTTGTACATTACAAGTAGTCTGTACTTAAACCTAATTTTTGGGAGAGAAGGACTGTCTTTGTAAATGTAAGGGAGTCACCTGTTTCATCGGAGGATCTCGTTTGACTGACTAGTTTTTCAAGGCACGAAATTTTAAAAGACTCATAAACTAACACTGGTTATTGAAAACGCAGCTAAATTGCCTATTTATCTAATACCGAATCACCACAAAAGTTTTTGCAGCATTCTTATTTTTAAACTTGCTGAATTGTCCTTTGATTTTTAACGAAGAAGAGGGAAATAGTTACTAATAAATTAGTTCTGTACATATAGAACAAAATGTAACATAAATTTTAGTTTAGCTCATTACATAAAGTAGAAACCATCAGCGATTACATTCTCTTTTATTTAGTATTATGTATTTAGTCATCTTATCATACCGACCTTTAACCTATTTCACAGATGTTGTCAATTCTCAGAGCAGTGTAACTCCGTGTATAAGAATACTAAAATGGAATTTTCGGCAGAAGGAGTTGTCCGTAAAACGAGGTCATCCACTCGAGGTAGACCTAGCAAAGGTGAATCATTGATGAATCAAGCAAAACGTACGTAAAAAGGGATTAGGTTTGGGTATAATGATTTAGAGCGAGAAATCCTTCGCAAGAAATTGACAACATCTAAATACCCTGCAAGCCGCATCTCGGCATGTGGCAGGAGGTGTATACAACCTGTGCTATTCTTCGCATGGTGATGACGTTTTGCATAAAACAGACAACTCATTTAAAAAATAAATGAAAAAAATCCTTTCACTCCAGAAGCATTTTCTCTCAAAATTGCACGCCTTCTTTCAAGAAACTGCCTTCTTATTTTCACTTTGGATGCTGATTTGTCATTAAAATTCCATTTGATGCTCTCTTAAATAACACGTAATTTTGCATTATGGACTTCGTTAAATAGAATTTTTAATTCTCAGTGAAATATTAATTCCTCTGAATATCTTTTTATGACTTGAGATACAAATTAGACATATTTTGAACGAAGGACTCCCTGTGAGTAAGCTTGAATTCATGACCGTTTCCCTCACGAGCAGAAAGTTTTCGTAAATCTCGAAAGAAAACGGCGTTGTTGGGGACTGCTGGGTGAAAGAACGCATGCCATTAATATTACAGACCGGAAGAAATCCGTCAGAAGACGGTTTCTCATGCGTCGCTCAAGGTTGTTAGATGCTATTTGATGGCACTGACCGTGAAAACATGTTATTTCCATAGTCTCAGACTGAAACGTACGTAAATAAAGACATCACACCACCAATAGGAAGAGACCTATAAATAGGGTTATTATCATTTTTAATCGTAGAAGATCTTCCTGATTCGTTCAAACTAGTAATTTTTGCACGCTTCGAATATTCGCATTCCGTTGTAACCGTTATCCCTTCGATTAGGTCAACAGAGAAGGAGTTATACGCGACTAATGCGTAAACGCGGTCATGAGTCTGATAATTAGGATTTCGCCGTAATTCTCTGAGAAATTTTATGAAGGGCGTTCGAAATTTTTTTGGATTTATTTGAACGAATAAGTTTGAAGTTTCGGCCAAATTCACAAAGATCTCGAGTATTTACGAATAATTTAAGTAAAAGATCAGATTATTGAAACTTTCCCCATTAAAATTTTATCTTATCGCAATTTATGTTGTAAAAGTACACTAGTTATTACACTAGTTGTGTAATGACAACATCTCATTAAGTAAAAGAAATCAAAGAAAACTGTTTGACAGCAAACTTTTACAATAATGCAATCACTAGCTTTTCTTCGACGTATTCAATGATAAGCCATCCTTTTTTTAAATGAACGCTCATGAATTAGTCCTTATATATTTCTGGTATGTCCGCGGGCTTTTTCGTGTTGGTTCCGTGATGGATTTCCGCAAGACGTCGCTTACTTTTGTGAGTTTCAATTCATATGAATTGATTGCACTATTTCGTAATTAAATTCCGTAAGAAATACGAGACTTTACGAAATCCACAAGCATTGTTGTGGATTAGTGACACGAATAGGAAGTCTTTCTGTTTAAATAATACATGATTACCGACAAGAAGTGTGCTCACGGTTATACAATGCTAGCTAGCAATCAAATATAGAGAGCGCATTTATTGTACTTAATTGATATGGTTTGTCACATTATTATGATTTGTGGTGCACCATTGAAGTTTTATGGCATATCTCAAATAAAAATAAAACAATTGACACAAACTATAAAAGGTTGGCCACTCATGTCCAAAGCGATAGAGACCTTATTTCGTTCTAAGAAGCCAGAAGAACCGAGGTAACATTCATAGCGAAATAGAATTTGCAATGCAACAGATACAGAAGTAAGAACTATTTGTTCTATATCTCTCACAAAACGAGTGTATTTAAATCGATGAGTGTGTAAAAGCCAAAGCAGTGTAGGAAAAGCAACCCTTCATTACAGCACTATAGGGTAAGTAGCCGGAAGAAATGTAAAAGATTGCATAGCTATGTTCCGAACCGATTCGCAGGTAAGCAGAAAAGAGATCCAATGAGATGGATTGTAGAAACATTTTTTTAACCAGTTATCCTCTCTAAAATGTGTCGAAAACTGTTACGTTAGCAGTCTGCATGCTGTATACTAAGGTGGGAACCGCAACTTTCCGCTGCTCGAGGCGATTGAAGGATAAAGAGATTCGGAGTCTGATGTCGATCAAAGCGTGACGAAATAGTAAAACCGAATATCTCGTACCGCCATCCGTTAAATATCTGGAGAACGGATGCGAAAACCATGATCTAAATTGCATCATATCCTTCTCCCTGAACGTTGATTCAGGATCTAAATTACAGCAAAAATATACTCTTAATATACACTTTTTTAGTACCTTGAGATGTAGGTTGAAATTGGACGTGAAAATTAGCCGATTTTATTAATAAGTTACGCACTTTCATTTATCCAAATATTATATCTTTCAGTTATTATGCATGTAAATTAATTAAAATATTATCGATGTAAGAATAAGATTAAAGCAAGGATTCTCTCCGCGAGAAGTCCTTTTTTTACATATATAACCATGTAATCCTTGACGTAAGAATGTGTGCAATACTTTCAAACTCTCGAGATTAAACGAGAAATGAGAATAGAGTCTATTTAGGGTTGCCTACTCTCCCGGATTCGCCGGAAGACCCCCGGAATTGGACAATAATTTTCAATATTTCCCGTCTCCCTGATTTAGGTTTTTTTCTCCCGCCCCAACTTTACTTAACTTACGGTTCGCACGGTGATTCAAACGGGAGCCCGGGTGCAAATTTCTATGGGGCCCCTTACCCCGCTTCCTCTGCTTATACGGCATGTAATGGTTTATTGATAAAGCATTATATTTGACATAACAAGATTTCAAGATTACTGTTTACAGTCTACAAAATAAGTTAATTACTTTCCAAAATTGGTGATTCGTCAAATTGGAGACCCTGATGCTTGGCATCTATAGAATGTCCCTATTGATTGGCGCTGCACTAAAATACCGACTTTCGCAAAGTTTCCCAACTTTGTTTCATATATAGTTTAACGTCTGCATCCCACTGCGTATTTTAAAGTATATTCCAACTTTGTCTCAAAATATTTGTAAAAATCAAATCATATGACAAGAGTATTCTGTTCACTAACGAAGAATACGTACTGTTTCGTAGTTGAAGTTATGCTTTAAATAGTCTCTCAAAATTTCCTGGAATCTCCCAGAATGTACTACTCTTGGAATAGACAACTACAAGAATCAACTCTTCCGGTATTGGCTACCTTAAGTCTACTGAGTATGCAACCGAAGAGCTTATTCACCGAAATTACCGGTCTTTCGCAGAATAATGTTATTTTCCAATCCAATACTTTCTGAACTGATGAGACATATTTTTCTCAAAAGTACTTAGGCCTTCCTTTAAATTATAGCTTCTTCTCTACGGTAATTACCATTCCTCTCATTTTCTTTCCAGCTTCTCTCCATCCGAGCGAAACCCAAATTCCAAGGAATTTCATCCATCCATGTTTTCGTTTTCCAGAAATGGGTTCACATCCGTGTAATGACAGAGCGTATTCCAAGGTTATCTCTAACGTCTTTTTAATATCTTCATTCGTAAATTATACATCATAAAAGACGGGCTAATGGAACGCTACGCAAAATTTAATTTTTCCATTAAATGTTACGACCACTTTTTTTGTGTCACGTCTTCAAGGAATGTCGGAATCTCTCTGTAACGATTTCGCCCTCAGATTTTTGGTTTATAAAGTAACGATGAAGATTTACCAGTCATTCACCTCTGCCCTAATCATTTTTTCAATACTACCCTCAAACATATTAAAACCTTCAATAGGAATTGTCAAAGAGTCTGTTAATAAGTATCAGTTGAGTCATTGTGTCGTAACTATTGTTACAAGTTGCTTACAAGAGTATTATGAACAATCACTCGCCGAATTCAAATCAGATGACGAAACAAAATCCCTAATTTATTTCAAATTCTTTCCGACTAAAGCCAAATTCTCAGTGCTACTATCAAATTGTTTCCAAAAATGTCCTCGAATTCAATATCCCTCTATTGAGAGAGTCGTTTCTGATTTTTCTCATTCTGTGAAGAAATCGCGCTTTACCTTTTTATCCTGGTTTAGGACTGATACTGCGATACATATTTCCTCTTGTCCTCTTTATCCAATCTTTCAAGCGATTCAAGGAAATTCTTATCGCCTCTTTGACCTTCGAGCAACTTGGTTCCCACTCAATCGTTCATCTTTAGGATTTCCTTCTATCTTCTCATACTAATCCTTAAGGGTTGGGTTAGGAAATAACTTTGCATGATTAGGCATGCACCTGTAAACTCAATAATAAAAAATTTGCAAAGCACATCGTAAAAGCAGAATTAATAGTATAAATCTGTGAATCAATATAATGTCTTTTTATATCTTTGCTGTACATGTAGTGTATTACACAATTACTCTATTCGGGCACCCTCAGCTGATTGTGAGGTACCCATATCAACATTATAAATCATCAAAAACATTTGTTTGATCAAGTTCTTGCATACTCGGTATATTTCCCTAATGCGTACTTCTCCAGAAAATGTAAATATTTCTGGGTTATCTACGGGTTATTTCTGGGTTACAGTTTATCTACGTATCTAATTTTTCAAAGTGGACCATAACTTAAGTCGAACATTTCCTTTTCTCGGATGAGTTTAGTGAGGAGATTCTCCAAGATTTACACAGGGTACGCGAAATCTTTATGCACGAAGAGAGTATTTACGTCCTTTCACTTTTGTCTATTCTTGGGTTTTAACCCTTAAGAATTACGTCAAAAATGTGAATGTTCACCTCATTGTAAAGGATTTTGTGAGGATACATTCTTCAGTACATTAACCATTGTAAACAGTTTAAAATTTTATTTCCTCGGTCTAATCTATATAAATATGATTTTCGATGAATCCCTTCCCAATAATAAATGCACTCGGTAAAATTAGCGTTAAGAGGGTCTTAAACCCTTGCCCTTCAACCATTGGGTCATTGTGCCGTTAAAATAATTATTTATTTGTCTCATTCGAAGAGTTTTAAGAGAAGATTCAGCTTTGTGTTGCCGTTGCTTTTCGCATGGATGCTTTCAAAGTGACATCACCACTTAATACTGGGATCACTCTGAGACCTACGTAAGGGTCTTAACAAGCTCTTGGATGAACTGTATACAAGTCTAAAGTCCTGAATTATAGCCATTTATTAGTGGGGAAGCCAACCTGTTCCGGTGAAGTAAACTCACTAATCCCCAAAACAGGTGGATTCAACATTGATCTATGAAGTTTCCGACTCAGCTTATAGCAGCGTCATATTCATTACCATAACCTCAATATTCATTAGCATAACCTCAACATTCATATGCATAAGGAAATATTTATTTGTTACAAAGGAAAATTTAAGAGGGTTATCTTCTAAGAATCAGCGCCACGATTTATGGGAGAACTTAACAGGGAATCGATGAAAGTGAAAATGCAATTTACTATGAAGTGACAGTCTATGAATAAACATGAGGTGCTCCAAGCATTTGGGGTTTAATGGCATAGTTTACGGGTAATTACGTCCTTAAAATATTCTGAGCCATGCAGCTTCTTCTGTAATTATCTTTTCGACAAGAGATCGTCCATTAATTCAACTAATTTTATCATAAGAGTCGTATGAAATAAATTTAATGTTCTCCTGAGAGGATTTTTCTCTATTCTTACTCTTAAATCCCCCGATTTTATTACAATTATTATTTTATTTTCATTTTTTGTGACGAGCAATGTATACGGCATTCATTTGTATACAGAAGGGATAAGATAAAATTGGCGGAGAAAACTGATAAGTAATACTAACATTCCCATAAATTTTATAGTTTCATAACCAAAAAAATTATATTTCAATAAGAATCAACTTCTCAATAATAGCAGAAATATAAAAAAATATCTGTTAAGTTTCCTTTTCGTCTTACTTGGGCGACATTAGCGGAACCCTGGCACGACCTTTAATCCAATGATTTCAAAGGTAGGAAATACTCTAATCACGTAGTAATTCCAACCTTAGACATATATTGTGGCGAAACTTGAGGAGAAAAGATGACCTGTTTATGGGAATACCTTGCTTTGAGCTCCATGCTCTTGCAAATTTTCCATACCTTCGATACGACTCTACATCTGAAACTTACCGTAATATTTACATTACTTACATTAACATTAATGTGCGTAAAATTTTGGTTCCCGAGTGGGCTTTTGTTTCACCGAAATAAGGGACTTCCTACATGCGCTCCAAGTTGTACACAAAGACACCTTGAGAAACCTCGCTTCAACGGAAACGATTCATTTACACCATTAATCCGCAAACTAAGCGAACAGTTCCTTTCAAAGCCATAACGTAGCACGGCGCCAAAAAAAAGAGGACTCGAGAAAGGAGAAAGGCGAACCCATTATTATGGCCTCCAAACGGCTCCATAGAGGAAAAAAGCGGCAGTAATATCAGTAGGATCATCATCAATAGGATGCATTACGAGAAAGGGTGAATCCATACAAACGAGCGGACTGAATTGGGAAACATTAGGAAATTAATCAAGAGGGCCCTAAACCTAAATCAACGCGTCATCTGGTCAGATGCGAGGTGCTGCTTTCCCTCTCGTTTGCCTCGGATTGCCATAGCGGTTTCGGAATCAACTGGGGGGTTATCGAGAATCTGTGGCCGGCTCTTGGGAGAGAAGTGGAATCAGAGGGGAAACATACTACAATAGATACTGACTTTTGTTTCTCCCTCCTCTTTTTCAGACAAGGCCTGCATGCCCGTCTTGGAAGAGGGAAAGGCAACCTTCCGCCTACCCCTCAAAGACGTCTTCCGGTGCGGGGTGACACGGATCTACAACAGGATGACGGTATGTGCACCTCTTCGAACACGTCACCTTTGTCACCAGTTCGGAGAACTGGCGGGAAGGTTTTTTAACACCCCAAAAATCCGTTCTTGTCCGTTATGCAAGCGGTGTTCCCTCGCGTACAAATATGCGAGTTTTCTACAAGATTGTTGTATTCACCATGACTTGAGGCCTTCTTTGCTGGAGCACAAACGTCAAATGTGAACATCGGAAGAAAATGATGTTTTTAAGCTAAATACGACTCTGAGTGATCTAACTGAAAATGACTGTTTTGAAAATTTTTTCGATTCGAATCACTTAGGGAAACAATTAAAGCGTGCTTATGCTCGAGGGTATTCAAAAACTAATTCGTTACGGAATCATCGAAACGGAATTATAACATACTGTGAATCACGACAGATAATTAAAAGGTTGATATATAGTTCGGTATTACTAGTTCTTGATTTTCATTATACCTAAGGTTAACTAAAGATTAATCAATAAAACATACATATGATGAGTCTTTTAAAATACTCCCTAAGCTAAGAAAAGTGATAATCGTCATGAAATCAGAATAGAATATTTCTACGACGGATATTGTCATTGCTTGTCTGAACGGCCACATTTTGGTTTTGTTTATGACAATCCCCTTGTCTTGTTCAACAGATTTTTCTTTCGATTCGATTCCAAATCCTAAACGCTGTTTCAAGCAAATGATTTGGAAAAATAACAAAAAATCAAAATTTTTATACAATAAACAATATTTTCGCTTGCGTTAGCCCTAGCCGAACTTATAAAGGTTTTAAAGGTGTGCATTCTTTCTGGATAATAATTTAGAGTAACGTTATTTGAATCCGTTTTGGGGCTGTAGGTAAAATTTCATTTTACTTTTCATCTTACCCTCTTTCATCTTACTTCTCTCTCTACTTTCTATAAAATTCTGCATTAAATAGATTTCCATGTGTTCCCATGCGAAATTTATAATGATAAATAATGGACAGAAGAGTTGTATTACTCCCCTCTCATCAACGGAGCAAGCGAAAAGAAAGAAGAATAAAAATCCGTTTCCGCTAGGTTTCCATTAACGGGGTCCGGCGATTTTTAAAGAGGGAGTTCTTCTAGCGGTCGGCGTAATCTCTCCAACGATTCAAATTAATTTATAGCTACGGTCGTCGGATGTGGTTATTTGCGAGACCACAAGTGAAGAACTCCGCGGGTTAACTGCGGCCCACATTTTGAGAAGGTTTAATTTCCGGGACTGTAATACATCTCCTTGATCGGCATAGCAAAAACAATGTATTTATTAAAAAATATATTGAGTCTTCACTTCTGATTATTTTGCCCTAAACTACCGCTGTTTGTTCGATCTGAGAATTGCGATATCTACGTTACATCTGATATGTTTGTTATGATATTTGATGTTTATTCCACCTTTCGGACGGACAGTGTCGTTTTAAGCGGTATACGTAATAATTACGGGCCTTATCATTGCCCGTCCATATTTATAGTGGTAGATGGACATGCGGAAAGTATGCCCATAAACCTAAATTTTTGTGAAAAATAAACTAATTCCTCAGATAAAAAAATAATTTTCCATGACTCAAGTTACCTCTTTGCTAGCTTTCTTTCTGGAAGTAGCGTGGCATAAAGTGTACTCGAGACGCAGTAGATTGCTAATTAAAGTTGCTCTGAGAACATACTGTTGGTATGAAATGCAGAGATGATTGAATCTGGCATTAAAATGAAACTCACATAACCGTATGAAGAGAACTACTACATAACCGAATCCTGTAAAAAGTAGTAGGCTTCTTAATAGTCGATAAACCTTTCAGTGAATGCAACTTCCGTAGAATGTCTCTCTACGAAGTACGAGCAGTTCATATCGATTTCAAAGAAGGAATTACTTTCCAATCCACCTATGAAACTTTCTAAAGTAGACAATCACTTCTGCCGTCCGGCACGGTCTACCTTCTCTTTCAAGAGGCCTTTTCATTTTTATTGGTAAACAAGTTCCTTATGTTGGCATTCTCTTCCGAATAACAGAAGTCTTAAGGCGATAATCTGCACATGAGTAGCGAACCTATGACACGCGTGCCCAAAGTGGCACGCGGGAGGACATTTTGGCGCCCGGAAATCTGACTTCAATATGATTAATATGTATTCTTCACTTAAAAATTAAGCCTCGGAGCAAATAATGTGGACTCTGCCCATGATAAATGATAGTTAATGATTGGTAACGTCAACCACTACATCCCAATACCATTGTAAAAGTAGTAAAATAGGTAATATAAGCACCTCACTTATGATTTTGCACCAGGTTGGCACACAAGTCGTAGTAGCAGTAGTATTGTTAAAAGTGTTTCGACAGCTTATGTCTCTCCACGGCATTTTAAATTCGATCGATAATTCGATAAGTCTTACTGTAGCGAAATAGACGTCTAAGACAAAGTCGCAATGAAATTTTATTTTACCGCCTATGACAATAGTCACGTAATTTAACAACCCTGACGAAATGTTTAGAATATTAGAATCTTGGATATAAACCAAAAAGTTGCCCATCTTAATTCTGAACTACCTCAGGAGATGACATTGTGCCCATCAAATCTTTTAGACAATGGTTCGTATTTCCTTTCGTTCGCATCTCTATTGTCTTTTTGTATGGTAATTTCATCCGGTATTTCATTCTCCTGTGTTGGATCCCATGGCGAAAGCTGTACTTATAGTCGATGGCGAACTATGAATTAATATCCACGCTACCGTCTTTCGAGACTTTCTTTCTTGCGAGAGAGATAAACTGTCATCTAAGATCTCAAATGAATCTGAAACATGCGTGTGAGTCATAACGAACGGTCGGTGAAATCGGTTATTTTACTTAACTATGATAATTGTCACATAAATTATAATTTCTAAATGAATTTTAGAGCTTATAATTAAGAACTCTTAATCGATTAAAAGGAATTAGGACACGCATTACTTATACAAAAGACTATCGCCCATCAAAAACACATTCTCAGGGATAATTTAAGCAAAGTATCTGAGAACGTTTATCTGAAACAATCCGTTGAGGTACTTCGTAAAATAAGCGAAATCTTCGTGAAGAGAAAATTGAAAAGTTTCATCGCTACAATTTGAAGCTGAGGAGAATCTTAAATCTGTTCCATGAACTTCTATGAAATAAATAACAGAACCATACGAGGCACTTTGCTGACTAAGAGAAAGATTGGAGAACTAATGCAAATAAAGAAGTTATATGGCTTGAAACCGAAAACCTATATTAACTGTTTTTGCGAGAATTTGGGTATATTGTGAAATACTGTTTTATGCATACAATTCACCAAGTTTAATTAATTTTACAATATTAAAATTGATACAGAAAATCGAAACGAGCTGGATAGCTTTTATAGAATTCTTGTCCAATATTAGCTGGAATTGCGAAAAGAAAATTATCTAGAAATATTTTAGGTATAATTATCTGAAGCAGATTTTAATGTAAGTTCTTGCAATAGGATTTCTCAGGCTGATATATTATTCTGTCATATAAATTAGCATTATCTAATGATTTTCAGCTATTACTTCAATTTCCTCAGTATGAATAAGATTATGATTACGGACAGAAAACATACTTATATCATTTTCGAGGAAAGATAATCGAAAATATATAGGTAATAATAAGAAATCTTTGAAAACCTCGTTTAAAGACCTGAAGTGATGTCTGACTCATTTATCTCGACCCTCTCTCACTCAGGAATGAATCTTTCATAGGTAATGAAATTTGTCTTCGGTAGGGTAAATAAGTTGCATTTTATAAATCTCTTGCGCTTTTCAATGAAGTTCAAATCTGTGCAAATAAAAATTATCAAATAAATCACAGTTATACCGTTGAATATTCATCACAAACACTGCTAAACTAGTCAAGAATAAATTTCATTTAACGGGAAACGACACTGGAATCTTGAGGTGATATTCACCGCTATGAAGAACGGCTAGCGGCTAAGTTGACATTATTTGAAAACCTCTTCGCTGTATTTTCATTGATGATCCCGTTCGCCATTAAAATGTTTTGAATCAAAACTAAAAATATCTAAGTTGCGGGTGAGATCTCGTTCATTCGGAACTTTTCTTAATTATCGTTAAATATTTAAACGTTTGACAAATTATCCTACACGTAACCAGTTCTTTAACGAGTATGTATTTCCATTATTGCCGCGGATAAAATTTTTAAGCTATCGATATATTTTCCTTAAGTAAAAGAAACTTAAAGATTACATTAAGAAATTTTTTTAAAAATAACAGTAAGAAGAAAATTCCTCTTCGTGAATTACTGTGAAGCTGCTTGAGATATAAAAGCCTATAGAGCAGAAATGTAAATTAAATGTGCGTCTGTCATTTCTTTAGTTCAACTAGCCAATAGATAGATTCATATTATTGAGCAAAATATACCATTTTGTCTATCTCAAGCATTACTTTAAATACAAAATTAAATAGATTTTCTTTGTACACGTCACAAATACTGTGAACGTATTCGACCTACGTTTTTATTAACCCGTAATCAGAAATAGAAAACAGAGATATATTCTCAATTTTAATAAAAAATTATATATAGAAGAATGCTTTAACAATACAGTCGTCAATAGTAATCAGTCGCCTATAAAGGTATTTAACAAAGCTTTCACAGTTAATGGAAAATTCAAAAATAGCTCTCTCCGCTACGGCTTGCAATAGCTATAAAAATTCACTAATTAAAATGTTTTCCAAGGATGTAACTGAACTAGAAGTAATACTAAAGGTTTGTGTATAAATATGGCCATGCCAATAGGTGAGGCGATGAGGCAACCGCTTCAGGTGTCCATGGAAGAGAGAAAATTAATCAATTTACCGACATGGTGCTGCGAGCTTCATAAGGAGAAAATTCTGAATTTCATTGCGGAGACACTCATTGATCTTTTCTTTCACTCTCGAATGATTTCCACTTAATTCAAGTAGTTAGAGATAATATAAAGGTGCGTATCGTATCTTGCCTGAGGGAGCAAAATGTTTCGGTATGACCCTACATATACACAGATCGATTATTCTACAAACCCTTATTATTTTTTGTGGAAATGATTAAGAAAACTATTAAATACACCTTGTAGAGTATATCAGTACTGTAAAAAAATCTTAGGAAACTATATGAAATACATCTTTTGCTGTAATCTTTCATAAAATTCCTACTGTAATTAATCTTTAAGCACTAGCGTAACGCTTCCCTTCACTGGCCTAGTGTGTACAGAGCGCGGATGTCTGCTATTTCCAAAAGATTTCATGCTATTTTTTCTGAAACTTCCTTTACCTACACAGTCGAGTGGAAAAGAACGCCGACAGATCCATTGAGAATCGAACCAGAAAGCCACATCGAGCAAATTGCGCGTTGAATGATCCGTAGACGTCGGTCACAAAGTTAGATACAACTCCTGATATCTAAACACCAATGTATCGGAGAGTTCAAAACTTGGAAATGTTCATTTATAATATTGAAACTATGTTCATTGAATAATACTAGGTTATTATTTAAGGAATTATCGAAATAGGAAGAGAAAATTCGGTAACAATAGCCACGAGCTCATGACAATGGCATACAATGTATAAAATCCCCTCCCACCAATGCGGAGGAAAAAATCATGCAAGACGTTGTTTTCCACTTCATGCATTATTTTCGTGCCTTAAAATAACGTTGCGATACAGTGATTCGTATCTGAGCGAAATGCAGCATCTTCGGCCAATTATACGATTTATTGGGCAGAGCTCCAAGTTTTTGACGCTAAAAATTAAGCCTGAAATCCGGATGAGCTATTGCAAGGAAAAGTTTTCTTCTTGGATTACTTTTTTGCCAACCTAAATTCCGTAAAAATATCTCTAGCAAGCAGCAGACAGATCATCTAAAACGACAATTCTTTCAAGTGTGCATATCTCAAAAATTTTACAGCATAACCGTTGCTGAGTCTTCGAAATCAAAGGCACTAAAAATGCGCCATCCGGGAAACTGCTTTGCTAGAAGGTTTTAAAGAAACAGTATCCACTAGCGTTGTCATAAAACAAAAAGCTCTCTCTTTCCCTGATTGCTTGTTATGTAGGGCGTGGTGTTCTGCTCCATTCACTGCGACCTCGTTTGTCTCGACATCGGATTTCTCCGGATCCAGTTTTGTAATCGCTTATATGATTTTTAGTGAAATAGTAGTTTAACTTGTATGTTGTTACCACCGGACTAGTTGTCCATTTGTAACATTTGTACTTATAATAATAATAATAATACTGTTTCGCAGGCAACAAATCACAAAGTCATCTCCTAGCTGAGTCAATTTGAGAAAAAACCACAACTATAATTCATGCATTTAAATTTATACAGATCGAAAGAGTATAAAGCGTTTTAAGTTAAATAACCATCAGCTCCGAACTTGGGCTGAATATACATTAGCCTTCATCAGTGCTCCTCAACCTCGTCTTCCACGGTACACATATATCGACATAAATTTCGCGCGCTAAACCAAGCGTTGGTAAGTTTAAGAGTAATTCGAAGTGAAAACGAAGAAAATACCGATTGCGGTGTAAAATATTATATCATCTTTTGATAATCCCATAATAATTGAAAAAAAATTTATAACCCCAAATACAGCGTGTGCGGATACATAATCAGAAATATACAGCACTCTCGCATATTACGCGAAACCACGATAGCCTAGTCACGGCACACTACTAGGTACTACTTTTTTAGTAATATTCCGCGTTATACCGGTTGGGAACATAGTTCGTGCTGCATGGTGACCTTTTCAGTCATATTCGGGACCGGGAAACATTAATCAAGATTTCCGATGCATTGATAATCCGAAATGCATAATAAGTTAATATTTTTGGAGTTGAACAATGAAGAAACTTTTGTAAAATCTTTAATAGCGAGAGCAAAAATTTCGGTATTCCGGTAACGGATTATGTTAAAGATTTATGACCAAATATAAAATGTTATTATTTTACATTATGATGTAATTTGGGACCAAATTTCTCTGTGAATAAATTTGGTCCCAAAGTACAGTTCAAGCAGTTACACTGCCTCATACTGTTTTCAGCATAAGAATATATCGGGAGGGGTTAGTTGATAGATCTGATTAGTTAATAGATCTCATTGGTTAATAGATCTCATTAGTTAATAGGTCTGAAACGAAAGTATGGCGGCAATATTATGAAATATCGTGTACGCGAGGCGTTGAAGGGAGCATTGTGTATGAGAAAAATATACTGTATACGGGACTTCCTGCAGAAATTTCTATTTTAGGTGAATTTTGTACTAATTACTAACTGTTATAATTTAATTTAATTTCCGTTTAATTACTAACTAACAATTTTAATAGTTCAGTGAGGAGAGGCTCAATTTATCTTTCAAACATGAGCCCTTATTGTGTAATATTGTGCCACTTTCATTTCACAATGCGGCAATAAGGCGTCACAATTCAGATTTTGTCATATGCATACCTAATGTAAATATTGGATATTCAGAAAAAAAAATAATACCTTTCTAAGAAATGGCAGGCTCTAATAGAAATTTCTGATTTCTATTTAGGTTCTGAGATCGTAAATATTCTTTATATATTATATCAAGCCAAGCATGAAGCATTGAAAGGATAAAAACAGAACAAGTCCTGCGTTTTTGGTATTCATAGGTAAGGAGGAAATTATTCATTAACATTCATACCAGAGGTACGCAACCGAACGAAGAAACAAAGGGGAAACAAGAAAGTTGCTTGCTTCTCCTTACTTCTATCTGGATAAACAGCCAACTCAGGCAATTTGCTTTCTCAAGGTTATTCAACTATCAAACGCTATCATGCTCTTTTATATTACTTTATGATTAAAATAAACTTCTGATAGAAGCTAAATACTTTGAGATTTTCCAATGTTTGCTGGAGGTGTTTGTCGGCCCAACCATTCTCATAATTATGAATCCGCATCTAATACCATAATTGGTATTAGATTGTTACTATGAAATTGAAATAATTCCACCCACTATAATCTCCAAGAGCACGTTCTTTTCCGTGAGACAACTTGACAATGAATTTCACAAGATTAAGTTTCCAGGGAAGTGTCTATAGCTCAGTCAATTCATCGCCTCCTTCCTGTTTTCAGGAACTGTGGGAAAAGGTTCCCAACCTATTTAAGCCTCGCCTAAGCGTTCTCAACACTTCCATGTGAGAGGAAAACAATGATAGAATGCAACGATAGAAAACGGCGTTATTACGCCCGAATTTGCGAAAGTGTGTGTTCGAAGTTGCTCTAGCTAGATTAATAATAGCAGGAAATCGCAAATTTTCGATCAATGAAGATTTTTCCAAAAAAGATATTGCCTAATAAAAACCCAATGCTAGAGATGCTGCAATAAAATTCCTCCTGGCATTTAAGAGGTGGAGGGATTGAACTTTAATAATCGCTAACCAGATCAAAGAAAATGGTATTAGTTTTCTAGGTTAATGAATCTATTTTAAGTAGTGTCTATCTCAACCCTGTTTAAATAGGTTTTCCATAAGAGTGATGGGATTAAAAACGTTTTTATATTTTTTGTCACAAAATTACTGTTTGAATACATTTTCTCTTCTTTTGTAATTGCTGAAACCCTTACATATGTATTTTCTCTATTTAAGCTCACTGCTCTAACTTAGTTAATACCTGAACATTTTATTCTCGAGCGCAGCTTGCTCTGAGAAGAAAAATACTTTTAAAATAAATTCCCGCTTCTCGACAGTCGAGTTTCTTCTCCATTACAGCGTAACTTAATAACTAATTGATTTTAAAAAGAAATATTCACGGCCTTTTTTACATTTTATTTTGAATAAAAGCCTAACTCTATTTTTTCACCAATAACCAATTACCAAAATTACACGAAATCTCTCTCAATTCATGCAAAGAAATGCTAAAAACTCAGAAAACAGTGCTTGCTGAGCACAGAGGAGTGGAAGACCGAAAACATCTCAAACATTCTGTTGACTGATAAGACTCCCAATGAAAGATATATGGTGAGTCTAAAACATAACAAATCAATTCGCTAAAACCGTAAAGAATAATATGATGGCAGGCATTTCTTTGATAGGAGTGACAAACTTTCCAATGTGGTTGTTAATGCATTCTTATTATAGGAAGATTTCTCAGGAATAAAGCGTGGTTTATTCTAAATTTAACGTCATACATTTTCACTTTTGATTATCAATGTCAACAAAATAGTTTGAGACACTTTCATTGTGTCAATCACTTCTCACAATCGCTACTCGATTGAAGGTGCGTGTTGGTGTCCTCCATGTCCTCTGAGAGGACGAAGCATCTTTAAGAAGCGTCCCTGCAGTGCGCTGGACTGCTTACTAAAATCACTCTGGCTAAAACGCAGGAAAGAAAACGACAATCGCTACTCGATTGAAGGTGCGTGTTGGTGTCCTCCATGTCCTCTGAGAGGACGAAGCATCTTTAAGAAGCGTCCCTGCAGTGCGCTGGACTGCTTACTAAAATCACTCTGGCTAAAACGCAGGAAAGAAAACGACGGCCTTAAGAAAGATTTCAGCAGAATTGCCACCAGGGCAGGCGTGGCAACCAACCACGGAATCCCCGTAATTACTGAAAGTGAAGGAGGAAATTGCTCTTCCTGCTTGAATCATGAAAATAATGGTGCGCCAATTTTACGTTGATAAGATGCGACAAAAACCATTCCCATCAAGTCCTCGGAAGGCCCCTAATTTCTGCCCGCCATTCTCAAAGGTTATTTGGGTTCAGATTTGAGAAGTGTGATACCCTCTGTTTTAAGACAGAGGTTTTCATTTCTTAAACTAAAATGACTGCGATTAAACATGTCTTAAGAAGCATCCCCATTGGAGCATTCCAAACAATACCTACTATTTTCACATGAAAATTATTTTTTGAACGTCCGTGAAAGAATTATGGAACTCGATTCAAGGAATAATTAATGTATTGATTGAGTAATTTACTTACTTGACGCTTTTTATTGCCATTTCGCTTTCATTTTTATCTCATTAATGGAACAATTATTTTTTAAACGAACCATTATGTAAGTGAGACTTTTTTTCTTTTTCTTATTTCCTTAACCACATAAGAAGATACTGCTGTATCTAAAAAAAGTCTTCCACCAAGTACTTTGAATCTTGTGAAAATAGTTTCCGAAACTTTGAAGACGCATAGGCATTAGAGAAACAGGTCCGTGGAGTAGCAGCTTCCGTTTTCTGTGATCACATTTTCATTGACCGAACAAAACTTGCTAGGAAGCTGAATTATTTTTACAACAGAATAGAAATATAAGGATCACAAGAGTATTAAAGCTTAACAGAATCTTCCAACGCTTAACTAGAAATTTTTAGTCCTATCTAATACAAAGTTTAGAATTCCCTGAAAATTCGGATAAGCTAAGAGACTAAGGTAATAAATCCAAGAAATTATCGACAGCATTATCAGAATGAAGCTTTCGGATTGTTTATCCATCGTGTATATTTTCAATAACTTTTCAGCCATTATAAAATGCGAGACAAGGAGTTTTTGAAACGGATGTAGGGAAAAAGGGTAGGTAAATTTAAAAGAAGTACGAGAGGTAGTCGATGAAGACTTGGAATGATTTTTGCTTACTAAACACTACATTAGACTAGGCATGTTCTTTTTCGTAGTATGCTCTTGGACCAACATGTCCCCCACTCCTGGACGACTGTTTGAAACCGCCTTTCAACACCGCCTTCAAATCCGTCTCCACCAAAAGTCGCTGTTAAACAGTTTTCGGGATTATAATTATGAAGCCAAGTCGCACAACCTTTATTGATGGAATTAAGGTATGCATCGCCATGCCCCGCTACTATACCTAGACGCTGATGCTCCTGGCACGCGTCCACTCGCCCCATCCAACTTCTGTTCAAGCGTCAGCAATCTCGGGATCCACCTGGCATAATCTTGTCTCCTGTGCAGTCGATCGAGCACACACACACACACTCATCACCAAAAATTTTGAATTTACTGCGAAAGAAAATCTATAACTGTCAGTCAACCCACTGTTTTTCGTCGATCTTCCCGAGCAATGACTGCAGCTGTTTTAACCATGGTTTTGTTCACTGCGGTGGCTGTAGCACTTGGATCTCTTTGCTTTACTACATAAAACCCTTCTTAAACCCATTTAATCATTGATTGCGACGGAAAAAAATCGCAAAAACCTTACTGTAACATTCCTCCGTGCCGGCAGACGGGCTCAAAATAACCTCCTTATGGAAGAGTCACTTCAGACTGGCTAACAAACATCCTTTGCTAGCCTCCTGTACACAGAGGCGTCCCCACGATTTACATGAAACTCATTCTTATAATTAAAAATTGTTTTAATTTTATCTTTACTATGCAATGTTATATTTCTTCCTTCACTTATTTTCCCTCATATTAGTATTCTAAAATACTATTGCCTCACTCCTGGGTAGACAAGTGGGCAGTGTTCACCTTTGGTGTATGTTGTCCTGGGTTCAAATGCCGGTGGTATCCCATGTGTGCAAATGACCTCAGCTTACTACTGTTGCTTCATGATTTTTGGAACACTAGCTTATAGATACACTCAAGAAATTTCAGTATCCTTATCCTGCTAATAGATGGTTAAGGAAGATATCACCAACGGTTAGTACTTGGAGAGCTAAGTGTATTACTTAGTTTGGTGGAATTCTGAGTACAGTTAAAATTACATAGTCAAAAGTTTCAAATGTTAATATTAAGAGCAGTATTTAATCCCAATCAGCTTTTAAATAGTCTATTGTGAAGCAGAAGTTCAAAAACACTGTATTTGAGTCTTCCTTAATCTCTAAGTATTGATGCTAAAGAAAGTAAGAAATCGTTGTGAGAGCATATAACGATGAAAAAAGGGCAATCTATATTTTGAATTTTGAAATACAAATAAGAAAATTAGCTTTACTAAATTTAACACTATAATAGCCAGATTAACTTATTTCCCTCTCTGTATCTTTTACAGAATCAAAAAGTATACCATCACAGAGTGGTGATGGAGTCAACAAACTCTAATGGAGGAAACAGGAAAGAAATAGTTCAAGTAAAATGTATAGTCTCTACAAGAAGGAAGCGAAACGTATTGCCAGCTGGTTTTCAGGAACCTGAGTGAGTAAAGGATAGCTACTTCATTTCACTCCCATCCCAAAAAATTGGAAGCAAAAGAATTTTGTACCTACCCACTTACATTTAAAAATTATTTTAAGATAATTGAAAATTGAGCTATGTTATTTTGATACTAGTTGTATTTATGAAGGTTCATACTAAGGAAGGATAAAATTTTAGAATTACACAATCTTTAATTTGAAGGAAAATGTCTAATAAAAATCATTGTTTCATATATAATCCTAATTTAATACAACAACCAATTTTCAGTATGAAAATTAAACATAGATTTAGTTGTCTTTAGCAAATGAATTGCAGATTCATTCTTGGTGTTTAATCATATTATGATTTCTATGGTTTGCTTTTTCTGCAGAGAGCTCGAAATAACAACAACTCTTACACAATATGCACCTGAACCTAATTTAACAGCTAGAGTTCGGCAAGGAGGACGTCCAGTAACAGGTGAATTAAGTGTAAGCCCTGGAGCTTCCCTACAGCTGGAAATTTCCCTTGATAATATCTCAGCACCAGTCTATGGCCTTCTTGTGGGTCATCTTGCAGTTTCAGACACCAAAACACAAGAAGAGACAATTATCTTCAATGGGTGAGAGAGCAGAAAGTTATAGATATAAAATTTATGAAGATTTAATTTTATTGAACAGAACTACCAAAGTTGCCACTTCCTAGAACTGATTACACTGAATACATATCATAGTATACTTATGAGCATTATTTTCAATTTCAGCTGCTCTGTAGACCCTTATTTATTTGAGAACTTTAACACACTTGATGGTGATCTCTTGACGGCAAAATTCCGTGCATTCAAGTTCCCAGAAAGCTCATACGTTCAGTTTAAAGGAACAGTGAATGTATGCTTGGACAAATGCAGAGGAGTAAGTTCAACTTCACTCACAAAGAATGAGTGGCTAATTAATACCAACAATGGCATATTATTCCTATTACTAATATTAAATTTAATCAAACTGTATCTTGTTAGACAAAAATGCTCTGCTTGCTTTATTGTATGAAGGAAAAAAACATCAATTTGTATTATAATCAATAACCATCATTTACAGGTTCAATGTAGCAATGGACAACTAGGCTATGGTCGCAAACGCCGATCATTAAGTGAACTACCTGCAGATCCCAATAAAATATTTGAAGTCACAATGAGCACTTTTATCAAGGTGGATTATGATGGAAAAGATCTAGCTGAAAAGGGTGAGAGATAAATCAAAACATGAGTTCATTGATCATCACTGCATAACCAGATAACTCCTAACCCAGCCTTCCTAATGACTTCTGAATTACCAGAAAAAGGATACATTTACAATGATTTTCAAACCATACTGGATAGAATATTGCAGATAAGAAATGTAATAATCCATATCACATACTATGCATACAAAATACAACAATTCTGTAAATTATTTGCATTCCATGTGGAATCATTGTAAGTACAGTTCTTTACTGAAACTATTATGACTATGATTTTCTTCAAGAAAAATGATGATAACATACCAATAATTTTTATCATATGAAAGGTATGGTTGAATGTTATATATAATGGGCCAAATTCAAGTAATATTTACTTGATATGAATTTAATATTGATAAAATTTAACCTTTAAAATATTTGTAGCTGTGATTCTGTTTTCTAGATAACATAGAATTCCCAATATGAGGAGAATAACCTAATAAGTCTTAAAAATGTTTGAAGTTACTGATCACTGAAAGCAAACCTGTCAAGTACATTATTTATCACAGTACAGCATAAAACAAATGCTATATCTACCCTTTCCACAGTAGAAGATGATCTGCTTCATAAGTGATATTGAAGGCTCTTGCGCCCATTCTTTACTTTTTTGTGAAAAAAAAACAGAATTCAGAAATACATATATGATAATGAATCATTACATTGACACAATGTAACCAATTCTAAGAGTTTAATTAATAAATTAAGAGTCATTAATTTGTCAATATTTTCCTCTTTATAAGTAGGTAAAAATATAGTTTTATCAAATTTCAACAATGAAGCTTTATTTTTTATTAATATCATTCAAATGAGATATTTTCCTAAGAGTTCTTCTTCCTAATAGCTGTTAATCTACAACACAGAATTTGCAATCAGTTTGTGATAAAAGCAATCAAACTGTTAATCTTTCTTTTGAATGTAATGCAATATGAAAGAGGTTGATGACAAATATTTCATGATATGGTGAAATAAATTTAAAGTTTACATTACTTTTCTGATTTTGGTCATCAATCCAGATATGACATACGACCAATCATTTGTTCACAGAAATGTCTTTAATTTTATTTTTGACACACATCTCCACAGTTTAATTATTTATATGCTTGGAACCTCAAGCAAATCAATTCATGATATTGTCAGTTAAATCTAGGACTACAGTTTTAGCTAAGCAAAATAATTAATAATAATACTAGTCAATAGAAACTTCATTCCCATTCATTAGGTGAAATTGCAACATCATCTCATCATTTAGTTCAGAGATTCTAGATTTGCAACAAAGTTCAGGGCTCAGGGATTACTCTGAGAAGACAAATATATCTGCATTGCTTATTTTGAAACATGAAAATCATTTACTCCAATAATTATAAAAATGTTTCATAAACATTGAAATAATAATCATAATTTTTTTATTGTCAGCAATTAAAATAAATGCTCACCTAAATATGTAGGCCATTCTTCTCAATATAAGCTGAGCTACATAAAAATAAGTATCATAAGATTAATCTCCTGGCTTTTACTAATTATGTTTTATTCAAGCAACCCTTCAGCCAGGGCAGTAGTACTTTAAACAATATTTGCAACGGGGCTCTGCCAAAAATAAATAAATAGTAATAATATAACTTAAAAGTTTCCAAGGGCAAAGCACTAAAACTACTCTTATGTATAAACATTAAAAAAGAAAATAATGAAGGTATTCTGTAATTCTCAGAAGTTGAGAATGCAGCAACATAAGTGGAAATATCTTCCAGAGGGACATATTATCACAGAATTTTCTCAAATCTTGCAAGCAGAAAGATACTTCACTTTGCATAAACTTTCATATAATATTTCATCTAAATTTTTATATGAAAGTATTTTTACAATATGCAGATCTGAAAAAATATATTGTGTAATCAAAATCAACATTCAATTTTGATAGGCAAAACATACATATTAAAGACATTTCACTTTAAAATTTCTTTAAAAAATAATTCACCCAAAAGCCTCCCTAATTAGTTATACTGAAGTCACTCTGGTATAATTACCATAAAATACCTAATAAGATTAATTACTAACTTAAGCTGTGCCATATGACTTTAATTAAATGAAAATATTCATTAAGCCAATACAGAGACATGTAAGACGTGAACTAACAGGGTTGAAAATGATCATTAACCATTAAAAATCTAATTCATAATCATTTCTAAAATCATGTTCACACATTTCAGCTAATTACGATTATACTATATTCAAAGATTTTAAGCAAAATCAATTGATAAGTCTATAGTAAATTTACATGTTTTTAAAAACTCAAATGTTTAAATTTCATTATTTAATTTGACCATCAAAATATCATCACTAAGATTTGTATGCAAAATTTCCAACTATTGAAGAATCAATGAAATAATTCTCAATAAGTAAAGCAAATTTACAGTAAATAATTTTTAAAAAGTTCAATCAAGAACATTCTCTCAAGTCTGCTTGTAATAGTTCTAGCTTTTTTTCTGGCTTTAGCTGCATGCCACACAAGCCAAATTTACTTTCAAGGAAGGAAACTGGATCTTCCAAAAATTTGCACATACCATCCATGCCAGCATACAAGTTAGCAACCTTAAAGTATTGCTCCAAAACCAAACATAGGCATAAAAGTCTGATAGAAAATGTTAAATTATAAATCTGGAGGATAAACAATTGGAACTTCAATTATTTAAAAACAGTTATTGTATCTCTCCTAGACAGATGCGATAATTTTCATCTAAAACTCATGTTTGTTAAGTCTTCATAATGCAGACAGTGTATAGAACAAATATCATCTAAGAAATACAACTGTGGAAAAAGTTATTGCATCTTTATTATTTTAGGGTCATCTTATCCTATAAATACCTAACCTCGAATAACAGTTCAGAATTTTAAGGAGTTGCTTGATTGCCTAATATGCTAGCATGTATGGTAAATGACACTATCAAGAAAAAATCTTTATCTCTTTTCTGAGGGAAAAGTTAAAGTCAGCCACAAAATAGAGGATAAAATTCAATTTTTCTCTTCAGGAAAGCTTGGCAGTACAAATTCTCGTAATCTCACAAGACTTTTCGCTGGACTTCCACAAGAAGAAGATGGAATATCGCAGCAAGTACCCCACCTACATTTGGATGCCTCAGACATTCGAGAGGAGTTTAAGTATGTTGCTTATGAGGAAAGCACTAGCACAGCATCCAACCTGCATGCCTCGTTTTTGGTATCATTACTGCTTACGCCACTTTTAGCCTTTGCTTGCATGTTCCCATGGTAACAGGCAAAGACACCGAAGAAAGTGCATAAATAATGTGATTTACACTAATGGGAAAAATATTTGGTAATGTAAAAGAAAGACTGGGTGGCTATTACAGATTTCTGTAACAGCCGCATGGAGTTCCTACATTAGGTGCAAAAAGTGATGGCAGGAATTAAAGTGGGGAGCAAGTTAGAAAGACAATGGACTAAAAGAATAAACTAATGAGAAAAAGTGAGATGTGCCATATTGGATACACGCACAGTAGTGAAAATCTATACTAAGTTTTACAGCCATATTGTAAGTCCCATACTAGATCTTCAGTATAGCAGATTTTTGCTAAATGTGAATGATTTACAATTCATTACATTACATATAAAATTACACAAACAATTTAATAATGAATTAAATTAATGAAAATCATGATTTACAAAAAATCATGAATTACAAAGAAAACACAAATGATAATTCACCACTAATAGACAAAATTTTGAGAAGAGAAGAAATGTAATTGAGCTTTACACTAAAAATGTTTACTACCGCCTTTTCTAACCCTATTATAAACTGATCAAAAAATAACCATGAAAGAATAATGGTGTCACCTGTCAATACATTAGTATGATTTGCAGTATTGAGATGCAATTTTAAGTACATGAAAAAGACGCATAAGTTTATATGAACTGCTAAATACTAATCCTAAATAATTATGTGGGAACTTACAGCAATGGCAAATAACAAAGGACAAATCGCTCCTCCTAGTCTTGCACTGATCTTAAGTTTCAGAAGAGCTTTTACATCAATTAATATGGTGCTGTTAAAATAAAAATACATGTAAACAAATAACATGTTAATTATTTCAATAAATTCATTATAAAATATATTTTTACAACAAATTTTGTACATAATAACAAAGGTGGTTCAATAGAAGCCACCATTATTAATATAATAATTAAAATGAAGACGTTTCCATGTATAATTTCTTTTCTTTTAAAAATTGTACCCATAAAATAAATCTTGAAAAGCCAATGTATGGCTAAAACCACATCTATATTATTAAAGGAACGCATAATGGCAAGAAAAATAAGCAATCATTACTGCAAATGTGAAATAAAGGTAAATAATTCACTATTACAGCAAAAATAAATTGGTGTTTTAAACAAATTCTGGTGCATGAACATCAATGCATTCAATCAATCTGTCATGATTCAAGTAATTTACATTGACTGCCTGTCTAAAGGATCTTTCAATTTAACCAACTTTTAATTCACAACAATAAAGAACTGGTAATACCAGCAACAAAAAATGAGTATTTGTAGGAATGGAAACATTCTGATTCACTCTTTGTCTAGCAACTAACAAGATACACAATTTCTATCAGTTACAAAAATAGTTGCTTTTCCATAGCATTATAACTCTGATCTATACATTTGGAAATAGAAAAACTATATCAAAAGTAATGCCACGATTCTCTGGTAAAGAGCACTGGATGCAAAAACTAACAAAAAATGTGATACAAGAAATACATATAAAGAGACTTAGATTTCTGGACAATGTAAAATTGATACAGCTACTTAATAAAGATCTGTGAAAATTTTAATTTCAAAATTCTAACACAGTGAAACTACTTTTTTATCAATTCACCTGACTTTTCTTTTCCATACCAAATACTAGCAATCAACAGTCCACTAACTAATGAGACAATGGTATCTCTTTCGTAAAGTTCTTCAACAAATATTCCCGTCAACTGTATATCACAAAATCACATGCGGAATACTCCAAAGTTAGTATCTGGTATAGGAGCATTGAGGGCAGCAGACAGACTTGCTCCTAAGATGAATCGTGTATCTACTGGATCTATGACACCATCATCCCATAACCTGGCACTTGAATAATATGGACTACCTTCTTCTTCAAATCTTTTTATAATGGGATTCTTCAATGCTGCTTCCTCTTCAGCTGTCCACTGCAAGTTTCAGGTTTGAAATTGGAAATCAGTCAGTTTGAGATAACAATATGGCCAAAAAATTCAAAATTTTGGATAATTTTGTGCAAGGAACATAGAGGCATTATCATAATAATAATAGTAACGATAAAATTAAAAGCCACATCTACTAATAAGAAAAATGTTCCTCTAGAGATTAAAGTATATCATAAATGATAACTTCAAATGAACAATTACAAAAACGCCGAAGAAATACTTTTTCAACAATACAGATATCAATTATGAATAACTTCCACTAAAAGACAAAAGTTTCCTACCGGTTTTCCCTCCCTTTTCCTCTGGTCAGAAGTGATTTGGGCCAACACCCCTGCTGCCTGCTCTCCTCCCATCACAGATATGCGAGAATTTGGCCACATGTACAAAAATCTTGGCCTGGAATATTTCAACAAAGAGCACAACTGTAGCCTGAGCAAATAAAATGTTGTCAGTATACGTTTCAGCCATTCTTATAGATATCATTTCCATTATTTTTCAAAGTTCCACAACATTCTAAGATTTCAGGTAAATTTTGTTATTAGCACAAGCATGAATGAAGTTATGCAAAACAAATAACTTTTTCCTAATTATATCTTTTGATCTTCAACTACAAAGAGTATTCAATAAGGTAGATGACTCTTGTGACAAGGTCACTTCATTGACACCATTTTTAACCTGTAATTTAAGAAACAATACAATCATATATGATGAAGAATACTGTTAAGAAGCTAAAGAAAGTGATGAAAGGAAAGTGACAGCTGATGAAAGTGTCGAAAAGGTGAAGAAAATGATTATGGACGATCGCCAAATCACTATCAGAGAGGTTGCTGATGAGGTTGGCATATCATTTGGCTCGTGCCAAGTAATTTTATGGATTTTTTGGGCATGAAATGGGTGGCAGCAAAATTTGTCCCAAAATTGTTGAATTTTGACCAAATGTAGCACCAATTGAACATTGCTCAAGAGTTGCTGAATGAAGTCAATGACGATCCAGAACTTATTAAATCAGTCATAACTGGTGACGAATCATGGATGTATGGGTATGACATCGAAACTAAGGCCGAGTCGTCCCAATGGAAACTTCCTGAAGAACCTAGACCGAAAAAAGCATGTCAAGTTCGATCAAATGTGAAGGTTCTGATCATGGTTTTCTTCGATTTCAATGGCATAATGCATCGTAAGTTCTCACCATGAGGTCATACAGTCAATAAGGAATATTACCTGGAAGTTGTATGCCATTAGCATGAAGCAATCCAAAGAAAACAAACATACCTGTGGTGAAACAATTCATCGAAAATGCACCAGCTCACAACTCACTGCTTGTTTGTGAATTTTTGGCAAAAACCAACACCATGATGATGCCTCAACCACCGTATTCACCAGACATTTTCCTCTGTGATTTCTTCCTATTCCCAAAACTGAATTATATTTTATTCTGAATAAATATTCCCATCGACAATCACAATTAAACAGGTGTAACCTTTTTAACTGCCAAATGTAGACTAAGCTTTCAAAATGGCTGTCCTTAACAATGTATGTTAGGGACGTGTACCAATACACAGAAAAAAAAATTGAAAAATTACAATTATACAGCCAGTAAAATGAACATAGAAGAGGGTATATGGCCATAAAATTGGCTCTAAAATAGTCAATGGATGTGTAAATTTTAAAGCCCCATCCCTAATACAAAATAAAAACCTTCAGAAATATAATTCTTTCACTTGATTCTATGTTTGCCATAAAAACACATTGATTTTCCATGAAGAACCTCCTGCTTGGGACAATCTGAATTTAATTTCCATACTACTTGTTTTACCACTGTTACTTTTCAACTTAATAGCAAAACACACTCATTCCATTCAACTCTCTCACCAAATTGCCACACACTGCTACACCTCATTTGAGGAAGAAATATATCAATAAATAGCTTTTAACTGCTTCTTTACAATTCATTTCTCATTATTTGACAGGGACATGGAGATTAAAAATCTCAATTTTATAAGTATCAAATGAAGCAGCTCTACAGTGAAGCTTCTCTTTCTATCAATTCTACAAAGCACTTTAAATAAAAAACAGAATTTTAGGACATTAACAGATACTAACCCATAAGCCCTTCCACACATTCCATAGTTTCCAGCTCCATATGATCCCCCAACAATAAGGGTTAATTTGGGAACTTGAGCACATGCAACTGCTGTCACCATTTTTGCACCATTTTTTGCAATTCCACCAGCTTCTGCATCACGCCCTACCATGAATCCTGTGATGTTGAGAGTTAAAATCAATACATCAATTAACTTGAAAATCCAATAAAAGGTAAAGAAAAACACTTAGTGAGTCCACAAAAATATTTTTATTCTTAAGCATGACCGGTTTTGTTTGATCATAAAAACATCAGGTGATGAATGAGCAGAAGGGCACAAATATATAGCATATGCAGGAGGGTGGAAAGGGGACAGAAGGTAAGGAAGCATAGGAGTGAGAAGAGGAAGGAAAAAGGTTGGTTATTCCATGGTTGGTTGGTCAAAAGGAAATTTGTAAGCATCACCCTCTCATAATTGGCCTTCTAACCAATCCTTTCCCTTCCTCTTCTCACTCCCATGCTTCCTTCCACTCTGACCCCATTCCATATCATATATTTGTACCCATTTATTCATTTGACACCTGATGATGTTACAATGTAATGAAACCAATCGTGCATCAGAATAGAGATAATTTTTGCAAAACTCACCAGGTGTTTTTCTGTACGGTGTAGTCATGGAGAAGTTCCACCAAGTAAAACCTGAATACATTAATCATTAAAATCTGAGTTCTGCCACTAAAGTAGTATATGAGAAAAACATACACATTTGAACTCTTTACTCTGCTTGTGTACACTGAATGATGATTTACAATGAAATGAGACTTGTTCAGCAAAATTGTCATTGGATATAATAATACCAAAAGGAATTAAATGATCGCACTGGAAAAACACAAGACCAGCTTGAAACAGTTGGTGAACTACTCTTTGGCTTACATATTTTTCAATACAATTTCATCAATTAAAAAGTCACAGAAATAAAACATGGGAAGAATATCACCAACCTGTGATATTTTGTAGAAATAAAAGCGGAATTTTTCTTTTGCAGCAAAGCTCAACAAAATGAGCACCTTTTAGGGCAGACTCTGAAAAAAGTACACCATTGTTACCAATGATGCCAACAGTATGCCCATAAAGTTTTGCAAATCCTGTTACAATTGTTTCAGCATATCGAGCCTTAAATTCATCGAATTTTGAGCCATCAACAATACGTGCAATTACCTAGAATAAAAAATATTAGATATCATTATTAGAAAATGGATGAGTTCAGTAAGAAAAAAATTCATGTAGGTGTTATTACAGATGAGCACCAAAAACATTATTTTTGTTACAGTGCAACTGATTTAAATTGTTAAATCATGTATCTTCTTTAACATATTAATTTTGAAAGCATTAAGTGAGTAATTTTTACTCAAAAGGACAAAAATAAAGTTTTCAATCAACATCATTAAATTTCATAATTCAGGTTCTAGGTTGATATTAAATAAAGAAAAAATTATTCCCAATGTAACTGATGGGTATTTTATACAGTAAAATTTTAAATCAGCAAATCTTACTTTCACTGGAAAACACTACGTATTTTTCTGTTTATAAATAAATGATGTTTTCGAAGAAAGAAGAATTATTGTGCTTCTAGTACAATCACCATAATTGCAACAAATAAGATTGGTTATAAGGATACAAATGTTTAAAACACTTCCACTCAAATTAGAGAGATTAATATGCTTCTAAGAACCAAATGAATCATTTCACTAAAAAGTTTGTTTAATTCATGATTGATGAATAGATTCCAAGCTGGGAAAATGTGTACTACTTACTTCTCTAATATCAAAAGCTTTTTTCACATTGGCACCTACAATGCCATAGAGCTCATCTGCAGGGTAAATTGGCTCTTCTGGAGAAGATGAGGATTTGTTGGCAATCACAGGAGCAGCATGGCCATGATTGAG
The DNA here is from genome assembly GCA_000376725.2 of Ladona fulva. Taxonomy (NCBI): domain Eukaryota; kingdom Metazoa; phylum Arthropoda; class Insecta; order Odonata; family Libellulidae; genus Ladona; species Ladona fulva. Next base: position 108,708 of record KZ308534.1, on the reverse strand, counting down.
ATTACTCACTATTCTGCGAGTTAGGTAGAGGGCATGCTCATCATCTACAGCATAATGATCCGTTACACCTGAGATACTGTGGAATATCGATATCTGTCAGTAAAATAATCACAAAGAGGACAAATTATACCCTGTTGTCTTAGTGTAATTCACTAACTAACCTACAGTGAAGGTCTGCACCACCAAGGTCTTCTGCTGAAACTTCCTCACCTGTGGCTGCTTTAACAAGAGGGGGACCAGCGAGGAAAATAGTTCCTTGTCTTCGTACAATAATGCTTTCGTCAGCCATAGCAGGAACGTATGCTCCACCAGCTGTACAACTTCCGAGAACCACAGCAATCTTAAAGGAGGAAGGAGACATTCAGAGCATGGTATATCAAATCATGAAAAAGAACAAACAATGATCATTACGACAGTTAAATTAAATATTAATGGAGCAATCTCTAATAGCATTTCATTAAAGAGCGAAAATGAGCACCAAAAGAATATGAAAATATACCTGAGGTATACCCATACCAGACATGTTGGCCTGGTTAAAAAATATTCTTCCAAAATGTTCTCTGTCAGGAAAAACATCCGCTTGACGAGGTAAATTAGCACCTCCAGAATCGACTAGATAAATACATGGAAGGTGATTTTGTTGAGCAATTTCTTGAGCTCTTAAATGCTTTTTCACCGTAACTGGGTAATATGTCCCTCCCTTGACCGTAGCATCATTTCCCACTATTAAGCAGTCAACCCTAAAAGAATAATTAAATTTAATTGACTCTACAATAATATCAAAGACGTTTCAAAAAATGCACTTCAATACAAAATTTCATATGGAAAACTGAAAAATGGTTTCCAACAGTAACCTAATGATTGAAGATTCTTATAAGAAAGTATATCAGGACCAAGATGAATACAAATGATACAAATGTGGCCCTGTTTAGTCATTCTCCTCTAGACCTCCAGAAAAAAATTAATAATACTATGTTGGCATTACAGAAATGGTTATGTGTCAATTCTCTTGTGTTAAACATTGGAAAAACTGTTTGTATTAATTTTAGCAGAGCATTTAATCCAGTAGTTATGATAGATAAGAATTACATCAACTTTGTAAATCATGTTTCATTTCTCGGTGTCACAGTGGAATTATCTTTAAAATGGTCAATGCATGTAAATAACTTGGTATGCAGACTTAGAAAAGTTATCAACCAGTTAAGATTTTTAAGAAATAGTACAAGTTTAAGGGTGTTAAAATGTGTATACTTCTCAAATTTTCATAATGTGTTACGCTATGGAATTATTTTCTGGGGTGCCTTCAGTGCCTCAGTTGATGACTTTAAAGTGCAGAAGCATGCTATAAGGACAATAGTTAACTTAAAAACCTGGGATTCTTGTTGAACCAACTTTAAGGAGTTGAAAATCATGCCACTTCCTTCAATTTGTATGTTTGAAACAATACTTAACATAAAAAATAATATGGACTCTATGACTCTAAATTCAACTATTCATAGCCATCATACTAGACCAGAAAATGACATTCATGTAAAAACAAAAAGGACTGAATTAAGTAACAAATTAATGTCATATCTTACATGTATTCTTTCCTCTGACGAATCCTTGCAATGTACTTTGTTTATGGAGAATAAAAAACTATACTATACTATACTAATACACAAAGATCTGAAGAGCTAAAAGATATTCTGCAATATTAAGAGATATTTTCTTCCAATAATCGAACAAAAATTAAATAATCCACCATTATACATACCCCATAACTTTTCCTATGCCAGTTATGATCCCGCCAGCTGGTACATCTTCTTTGCCATACAATTGATACCCTGCTAACTGAGAAAATTCCAAGAATGGAGAACCAGGATCAAGAAGGCGGTTTATGCGCTCTCTTACAAGTAGTTTGCCTTTAGATGTGTGCCTCTGAATAGCTTTTTCGCCCCCACCCTTGGTTATTTCACCTACTGTTCCTCTCAATTGGGTTACAAGTTCTTTCATTCGCAGATAATTTTCCTGCGAAATGTCTTGTTATTAGGGATACAAGAGATAAATAAAGAGAACCAACTCTATCTTACCTTATATTCCTCTATCTTACCTTATATTCTTCAGATTGCGTATCCGGTTGAGAACCCACGGTAAATGCGGCATTATTATTAAAAGTTCGTATAACTATTCGCGGTTTTGAAAAATGATTCAAGCACCTTAAAAACATATCGAGCAGAATTTACTTAGTATCAATTATATTCTAACACATATTCGATACGTGAAGATAATAATGAACGGTTTTAAAATGAGTATAAAGTCAATTCCGCCAATCTTTTAATTAGTTCACGCAAACCAAGAACGAATGAACAATTATGACCGAGAGGTAGACAAATAAGTTCCGGAATGCGCTTGCTTGATAGCCAGTTCGTTTAAATTTTGTCTGCTGCTAGACATAAAATAGAAAGTGACTCTCCCATTAGATAAGAATTTACAATGAATTTGCTGACATTGGTACCGACTTATTGGCAATGATTCTTCGACTGAGCAGCTTCTTTCACACTGGTGGAGCTTGTAAGGGGTGACCATGGTTTTGCCATCCATCAAGTTGAACGATCACAGCTATCTTTTCATGAAGGATTTTCCCAATTTTAATCTTAGGGAAGTAATAATCTAATGTTGTTTGTGTATTTATGTAGAATATATTAATTTAATCAGGTTTGGGAAAAACCTACATCTCATTCATTTTTCATAGTCTTGTTTATGCCTTTGATGAAAATGTCCAGAGGTAAAGTGATGCTAAGTAATGGCATCCTCTTTGATTACACTTGATTAACTTCTATGAAAAGTATTTTATCATCTTGTCATAAGGTTGTACTTACGTGAATTTCTTCCTCTTATAATAATTTAATTTACATGGGGAAGCAAAGGCAAACTTCTCATGTTGTCTATTGTGCCCTATGTCTTCTCTGAAGCTTTACTTGTCATTAATGATGGAGGAGTTGAGGATCCTACCTGCCATCGGCCGATGAATTTACAGGAAGAAGAAAGTAATGTCCTTCGTTGTACCAATTTAATACCAAAGTTAATTTCCATTACTCAAAATCTCCAGCATATTCAATCTCTTAAGCATGTAACCTCTTGAATAAATATGCCAGATTTCACAAGAAAAATTATTAAACCAGTCAAAAAAGAATTGAATCATATAAGTTTTCAATTGACCTGAAACTCTTCATTTCATGGTGAAAGAAACAAAGAAAAAGGCTCTTGGAGAGAGCAAGCAATAATAATTATCGAAGATGATTCCTATTACAAACGATAAGTAAAAAGATTTTTAGGATCAACATGGATAAACCCATGTTGCATAAATGTCCATTTCAAAATTTGATTGTTAATGAAACTTTCAATTATTACTTAATCTAAACGATTTTGTGTGTGAAACGATTGTATTTTATCATAGGAAAGGAAGTAATCACCTGGTGCTACTCAATAGGGCTCAATTACACTTCCTTAGCCAGTATTCCTGAATACTTAAGTATTATATACAGTCTCACTTAAGTATTATTAAGTAATAACGAAATTCTTTTGTAAGTTCAAGTAACTGTTTGCTCCTTTGGGAAGTAAGTCTTGGTTAATTATTCTCCCCAGTTGTGAGCACAGAAGCATGGTTAAAACTATTGAAAATGAATTTCAGAATAACTCCGAACAGTGCTTTATTCATGAATAACCTTACATTTAATAAAGAGTTTTCCATATCCTTAACAAGCCCTATAAATTTGGAAACAGAAATTTGTTGATATTTGTTCTATGCTGTCCCTATAAGAATTATCTTTTGCTGTTAGAGTTGATGTATATCTAATGATAATAATTGGTTTGATTGAAATTTTGTCTGTTAACTTATTAAAATTGACTCAGTATGTTTTAGTAATGGCATTACAAGACTGGCCATTCAGCAAAGGGTCGGAGGACTAGATTTCCATATTGATCCCATATTCGCCTGGGTGATAAATAATTTATTATTAAGATACTATGGTTTTTGCATTGCAAGATTTTCTATGGAAGTGATCTTTGTCTTGTAAGGAAGATGCGTTTTTAGAACAGGACTGCTTAAAAAATTGAAGCCCAGATGCTAGGTAACCACAAAATCCCCCTTTCAGCTGGACCTACTCACATGATAGTCTTAGACACAGCGCACCTTACTTAATTTTTGTTCTTGATTGAATCAAAGATCCATAATTGTTTGAAATGCATAAATCAATCATAAGAAATAATTTCTCCAAAAATATGATGTAATGGATGAATGTGAGATTATCTTTAAAAAGGAAAAACAATCAACGGCGACTATTCTGCAAACTAATTACAGTGTTTGAGAGTTGAAATCAAGAAAAATGGCCCCAGTTGGCAAAAAAGAAAGCGTTGTTTCATCAAGACAATACACCAATTCACACATCTGTGATGGCCAATGAGTCGAAATTCTAATTGCTTCTTAATGCACCCTATTTATCAGATTTAACCCCCTCAGATTATTTTCTCTTTTCTAACTTGAAAAAGATGGCTCGGTGATAAAAGATTTGCCAACAATGAGTAGGTGGAGTCTGAGGTTAATAGCTATTTGAAGAGTTTGATTGTTCTCACTATAATCAAGGTATCAAAGCTATTGAACATCACTGAGAAAAGTGAATTGACCTAAAAGGATTCTATGTTGAGAAATTATTTTTTTTCCAATTTTTTTGCTCTTTCTTGGTTAAGTTGGATACTTCTTGGACTACCCTCATAAGCAGATGGCAATGAAAAACTTCACTAACTAGAAATGCATTCTCTACCAACTAAGCCACTTGACTTACCGAGTCATGGAGAATGTACACAACTCCCTGAGCATTTGACAGTAGCTGGGTTCATATATGCATGTCATTCTAATTTCAGGAACTTTTGGGTAGCACCTGGCATTACATCTCAATGAAAGATAAACAGCCCTTTGTATGGATTTCATTCTAAAACTTGGATAGTATACAAAATAATATTTGGTTGTATCATACAGGCCTATGCAAATTTTATTAAAATTTTAGACTGACAAGTGAAGCCTCAGAAGTCTTCGTGTACAGCTTTATAACTTAGGCCTTAGGATCCCTTTAGGCATAAGAAATATTACTAATAAGATACATATACACGTGAATTTTATTTTCCACCAGGGTAAAGCAAGATATTTCACCTAGTTACATAAATCACATATGTATTAAACATTGCGTCTAAAAATTTTTGGAATCCTTATGTATTTATATTATGCCTGATAGATTAGACAGCCCTGAGATATTCATAAATTGTGAAACTGATGAAGCAGTAGCTAGATATTCTTTAAATCCATAACAATAATTTCTAATAATATTAATTAGTAAAAAACTCTTACTCAAATAATTCTTTAATTCCATTTAAATATTAATTAATAATACAAATTCTGCAAGAAATTTAGCTCCAATAGAAAATCAAATACTTAAACAAGCTTGATTTAATTATAAGTCATGTATCTTGGAGTTGCTGAAAACTTGGCATATGATTTTATAACCTTATTAACGGCTTCCAAAAAGTCTTTTTCTGTTGCCACTTTTCTGCGGGCACGTATAGCAAACATACCAGCTTCAGTACAAACAGATCTTATCTCAGCACCTGAAATTGATTCAATTTACATGAAAATGATTTCAATAGAAATTATGAAATAGAAGACTAACCTAATATATAATATTTGATTTGTTACGATTTGTAAATCAACTTTTTTTTCACAAGAGGAGAATTTCCTCAGTGGGAAAGAACAAAGATAACAAGGGATAAAAAAAATAAATGTAAGGAAATAGAAAACAACGTTGACTTTTATACCTTTGAAGGGATTACAATGAATTCTGAAACAAATTTTAAAATCACTCAGAGTAGTGAGACTATTTCAAACATACTTACCGGTACTATTAGGACATAATCTAGCCAATAATTCAAATCTGATATCTCTTTCAACACTCATTGATCGAGCATGGATTTTGAAGATGTGAGTGCGTCCGTCTAAATCTGGAAGACCAAACTCAACCTTACGATCCAAACGACCAGGTCTCATTAGAGCTGGATCCAGAGTATCTGGTCGATTTGTAGCCATAAGAACCTTCAATACAAAGATTAGAGCCCACATTTCATTAAAAAATTCACAAAAGCCAATTTAGAATGAAAGTTATTCCTTAAAATATAAATAGTCCCTTTACTGACTAAAACCTAAGTCACTAATTATAGTGTATAATATGGATATAATGTATAATATTGGTGCAGGGTAACTTAGATTATTTTTACAAATAAAAGAAGCATTATTTAGCAGAAAACAATTTGGCTGGTTCTAATTTTGCTTCTGCATAAAATTTTGAAACAAAAAAAAACAATATAGTTACACAAATCTCTATAAAACAAAATTACAAACAAAATACAAACTGATCTATGACAACATTCTAAACATACCTTTATATTTCCCCTGGGATCAAAACCATCCAACTGGTTTATAAGTTCAAGCATTGTCCTCTGAACTTCATTATCACCTCCAGCGCCATCATCAAATCTTGCACCACCAATAGCATCAATTTCATCGAAAAATATTAAACATGCCTTCTTACTTCTAGCCATTTCAAAAAGCTCACGAACCATTCGTGCACCCTTAATAAAGAAAGAAGTAACTTTAACTTTAAGAAGCAACTGTTCATAATAATCTCCATACAGATACAAGAAATATACTAGGCTTTACATACCTCACCAACATACTTCTGTACTAGTTCAGATCCAATAACTCTGATAAAACATGCATCAGTGCGGTTTGCTACAGCTCGAGCACAAAGAGTTTTTCCTGTGCCTGGTGGGCCAAACAGCAGCACTCCTTTAGGTGGTTCAATTCCTAAACTTATAAATTTCTCAGGCTGAAAAGAAAATGAAAATAGCAGAAGTTGAGATATAAACTGCAGATATTCAAAAACAGAAAACAAAATGCATAAATTGTTCACTGAAACTAAGCGTAAGGAGTATGCCACCTCTGTTTCACAGTATCATAAGAAATAAGCATTCACATATATTTTCTTTTTGAAAAGAATGAGGGTTGACTCATTCTTTTCAAAATACTTCTATGACTGTCCTTCATTTCCTTGAAGGAGAATGATATTGTAATTACACCACGTAAATGATTAGGAAGAGTCAATAACTTCAAATCAGGATATTTTCCAGAGAGTACCTACATTATTCAAACAATATTTACACTTCATATATTCAACGTGATGAAAGAATAAGACTAAATTTATAATTATTGCCATGAATAGATGTATGTGCAATGCTAATGTCACAACAGTTATTGATTTCAAGGTAAAAAAAACCTATTTTGTATCTAGGATAAATGAGTCAAGCTTACATGCAATAGAGGAGTTTCCACAACTTCCCTAAGCTTTTCAATCTGCTCCTTACAGCCACCAATATCACTGTAAGTAACATCAGGTTTTTCTTCCACCTGCATCATGGTGACAGTTGGATCAATCTTAGGGGGCAATGGAATGTGGATTTGATACTTGTTTCTATCAACCCTGAAATACAACAAATCACATAATTTGAGATTGATTGATTTTGCAATGACATTTAAAATCGGATTTTCTTTGATACCTCAACTTTCTCACAGACAATGGATATTGCCCTTTCTTACTACCAACATCTATAGTATATATTACAATTATAGCATGTATAGTATACATTACAATTTCTTAAATGAGGAATGGTATAAAACATATTCACTCTGTTGCAAAATAAAAGGCAACAAACAGGAAAAATATATCTAATGATGATGCAAAGTAGGTACCTTAATAGCTATTTTAATAGTAATGGAAATATGTATTACAGTTAAGGAGAAGCCGTTTTTCCATCATGCAACAAAAACAATGCATACAGTTTTCTACCTTCAAGAAAAATTATTACCAATTAATTGACCCAACTCAAAATAGTCAACATACAAGGGTTATCAAAGGTTTTTATCAAAGTGAAATAGAAATTTGGATCTAACCAAACCTGAGAGGATTAATCTGATTTAACCTTGGGAATTATATACCAGAATTCACATCACATCCACCCATTTTGTGAAAATTATTAATTGTACCCTATCTAAAAGTAAAACACTGATGATCCTAAGAACGTATTTATGCATACAAAACAGTCTTTTAGCCCATAGCAGAAAACTCATCTGACTGTAGAGCAAGATAAGTAACACACAATAGATGGATACAAAACAGAAGAGTGTTTTTTACTTCTAAAATATTGGTCACTAAAGAGAATACAGAGTGACTGCTCTAATGCTCAACTATTAAGGAATCATTAACATCATTTGAGTAACCCTCCCTGAGGTGAACAGAAAAGGTGACACTGCATTATCAGATGGAATAGGAATAATCACTTAAGCTAGTAAAAAAATAAAAGCTAGTAATTTGCATTGTAAGATGAGAGATAGGCAGTTTTAAAACCCTTCCTAAATTGATCTTCCTTAGTGATACTTAGTGGAACTCCATCTTCACAGTAAAGGAGGAAATTTCTGAGCCACCTGACAATGAACTAATAAATATAACTTTTACTTTTCCACAAATATTTGTTATTATACAAATATTCATTTATCATGGCATTCCACCAAATCTCACTAGAGGAGATTAATTTTATTCCAACTGATAATAAAATGAATACATCAAAACCCAGTAATGCTGAATAAAAATTTTGTGGAACTGCAAATTACCTCCCTTACTTTTTATAACCTTCCTTAAGTGTCGCAAAATTACTTACAGAAAAATATACTGCATATGGAAATCTATGAACCTCCTGAAATGCATACAATGACAGCTTAAAATGGCAAAAAATCAACGTTATATTTCGGATAAAGAAGATATTGTGATTCCTAGAAGATTAGGGATAAAAAAATGGGGTGAATCGATGAGGACTTCTTCGTCATTGAAAATAAAACTCGCATTCTTTGTACTAAGGAAAAATTGTTTTAAAAACTTGCCTTTCATACAATGCACAACGAACTTCAACAAAATAACAAGTCAGAAATCCTGAGAAGAATTGTAAGAGCAGCGATTCAAAACCAAAGAATAAAAAATTACAATACCTATTAGTTACTGTGTGACAAAACATGATCATATGAGAAATACGATTTCAAATCACAACACTCACCCAACCCTCATTCCTTCTTCAATATCAGTAGGTGCTACTGAATCCGCCAAGTCCACCACAAATTTAGCGAATTGCTTCACGTTGATGATATACTTCGGATCATCTGAATCGGCATTTATTATCTTTGTACATCTGGCGACCTAACAATCGGAGTAAAAACTAAATCTCTACAGAATCAAAATATAACACAAAACAATTACAAGAAATATTTTAAACATCCACGTACTTGAAGCGGCTGCTCGTTTTGAAGGGTCTGCTTATCAGCCGCCAAATCCCACAAAGCAGGTGGAGCTAACCCTGTATCAGATTCTTTAATCCCCGTTAGTTCGTTGACGCGCTTAATTATCACTTGTATATCATCATCAACAGTTTTTATTTGTTTCAGATATTGGCCTTGCCCCTACAATAAAATAATCACAAATAAGGAACAAAATATGGCATTTTCTGCAGCAAATATATAAGGTAAAATTTCACGTACGTAAGTTTTCAGCATCATAATATCCCCCTCATCGAGAACTGAAATGAATCAAAAACATAGTGAGATATTCCTATAGGTACTATAAATAAGGTCACGGGTGTAACCATTGGGAAAATGATGAATTTATTATCCTAAGTTGAAAACATGACATTATTGAATACCAAATTGAAATGCTTCTTTGAGTACCTTTAATGTCCTTTTCTTCTTCTGGCTCATCTGATTTGGTTTTTCTCATATCATCTCCCAAGTAGTCCGGCATTTTTACTGATTTTTGATGCACAAACGAAAATCTGCCATGAAATAACAAAGAGCAATTTAAGAACAACAAACCTTCGGAGTAAACTCATGATTCATACAAGCAATCGCTACTGTTCAGCAAGCTTTATTTAAGACTTACTAATAACTAGTTAAACGTAAATTTTTTTGATAAGTGATAAGGATTCACAAACACTTCCCAACTCCCGGATTGTCGTTTCACCAAATCATTGTACTTAGTTGTCCAATCGAAAGAGCAGGTATAATCGATCCATCGATTTCGATCAACAGTTCGATGTCGCTGCATTGGCTGCATTCGTTTGATTCGTTTGTATCTTAAATCAATTAAGAGTTTTTTAAAAACAGTTTCGGTGATATCCGAAAATCGCAAGAAATATATACCGATCATTTCAGTAAATTCAAGGAACTTTTTCGAATTTCATGATTTTACAGTTTCAAAACGAAGCATGAGTGGCAAAGCAATTGAATTGGAGGTTCAAAAAATAAGTTTATTTTAGATTTATTAGCAAATAGCTTTATTTTAGATGATCTCGGATATACTTAAATTTTATTCATCATATAAATGGAGATACAGTCGCTAAAAAAAATATAGCTGGTTTTTAATTTCATATGAATGTCTTAAACTATGTAACACTTAATCAATTCAAATTATTTGTCGTCGAAAAGTAGCATTTCAGCCACTGCGAACACGATTATCCAAAGTACAAAAGGTATATTTAAGTGTATTTTGAATATTCTAAGATATTCTTCAATGAAATTCCCAAGAATATTATATTCATCAGAGTATTTTGCTTCCAACTAGAGCAGTCATCCCTGCTCCTTTCCGGATTTCCCCGGGACTGTGTGATTTGATGTAATGAATCAGTTTTATTATGATATTCGGAATAATGATTTTTTTGTAGTGAAAATGAATATTGACGGTAAACCTAAAGAAAGTGCAATAACTAAAAAGAGAAATAATTTACAATTTTTATGCCAGAAGAAATGGATAGTTTCTATACGTCGTAACAACTAGCGCCGTATTTCGTACTGCCAGACTTTTCTTTGGAATGTCGCAATTTGTCCACTGCGGATATTATATGCGTTATATCCTTTTGATGAAACTTTTGGAGAATCGTCTTGTAATGAGGTGACAATGATGAGGAATGATTGAGAGAGTAAGGAGAGAGGTCTGAATTATTTTGAACGCATACAACCCATGTTGAGTTTTTATGCGTGCTTTGGAACTAAATAAAATCTAATTGGTGTGACCAGGGCTCCCTACCCCATTGTAGAGCAGGTCAACTTAAAGGCAGGCGGTAGCTCTACTTCCAGCCATCGTCTCACTTTATTTTTAGTTTAATTATATTACCATTGACTTTTTGCATAGAAAATGTTGTCTTTCTTCATTTTTCAAATTGAAACCACCTTTCCCGCCACCTGAATAACATCATCAAAATTGAAAATATTGTGAAGTATCCTTCACTAGATTTGCAGACAGTTAATGAAAGAGATTCATGTAAGACATATTTATACATTTTAACACTTTTTTTCTAAATTGTAAGAAGCCGTTGGTATTAATTAAAGTAGTTATATAGCAGTTTTTACTGAAAAGTGGTAAGACTGGTGTACTTTATGAGAAATGAAGACAATGTAGAACTTAAAATATGTAGTAAATATTATTACTGTTTTCAATATTCATGCCAGATTTTAAAATATCAAGAAAATATTAAATATATATTTATAAGCTGTTATATAATTTAAATAATATTTTATCTCTGAAATGGAATGAATAGGAATGATTGATGACTTTACTCTAGTAGTGACCGCTTCCTTCGTCTTACTCCGTCGACTAGATCAATCTGTGAAAATGTCTCTCGCAAGATCAGCTATGTCTGTTAGAAATTTCATGACCTCCGCTACCCGAATGGGAGGACATGGAGGAATTCCTGGAGAGGTTTGAGTTTTAATCACTTTTGAATCATGTATATTGTTTGCAATTGAACTTAACAATGGTCATTCATTTTTAGAACTTGCCGTTCAGCATTCAAAATAAGTATAGATTATTGGGATTATTCATGGCATTTTTTGGAAGCGGATTTTCTGCTCCATTCTTGATTGTTAGGTATCAACTATTGAAGAAATGAGGTAAGTAACTTTGTTCGTATGCTCATTCGTTCATTATGTAAATCATATGAGTTAAACAATTCCTCTCTTGCAGGTAATTCAGCGATAGTTTTTGTAGTAATTGGGGCGTGCTTTGAAAAGTTATTCAGATATGAAGACCTTCTGAGTGAAAAACCAGTTCGAAGGGACTTTAGTGAATGCATTGTATGGTATTAATTGTAAATTAAATATTAATGAAGTAATTTTGTACCATGCAGTCTGCTCATTCCTCTATCCATCTCCTGATAAATGTTATCCTTAGAAATCGATATGTACAAACACTAATTTGCGAAAAAAGTGGTGAAAACCTTTCTCTATTATATGTAACTATACGTGGATGACCGATATAGTTATTAAATTTTTATTGAGACTATTTCATCTTACAATGAATTAGTTTTAAGTCTCAATTTATTGGTTGAGTTGATAATCGTTTCTGAAAGTCAACATTAACTACTTGTCCTTAAATACTAGTTACAAATTTTCCTAGCTATATTTTTTGTGATGATATCACTATATTATGTTTCCTGTAATCAGGGATGTATTTGCAGATGTACTACTAGTTTTCAGAGGTGATGGCAAATTCTTTAAGTTAAAACTATGTATTAGCTTGATTAAACATTGAATTGGAGGACTATTATGATCGTATTCCAAACCAATTCACTCGTATTTACAATGTTACTTTAATGGAAAACTTAAACAAAACCAAGTTTGCCTTAACTTTACTTTTTTTATGTATGTATGAAATGTTACAAATAGAGCATATAGTGCCTCAGACCCAGTTGAATTAGGTAAGTTTGGTTTGACTGCCCAGTAGTGACTTAAACATTTGAGTACCTGAAATAATACAAGGCTATCTTTATGTGAAAAAAGAAATTCTTATTTTCTAGTTACCTGAGAAGTTTTTTTTCTGGTGGATTTGTTTTGGTTACTAAATTATTCACTAAAAATTCCTAAAAACTGCTACGTAGCTTTATTTCATAGTTACGACATTTTGCTTGAGGTGCACATCAATATTTAATTTTTTAATAATCATTTTCATTAAGATTTTGAATATCTTCCCCAACACGTTTGGCTAATAGTTCATTAGTGACTTGAGTTTCAACTCTCGACAACAAATTTGTCTTAACACATGAATTAAGGTCACATTGAAACACATGAATTAAGGTAGTTAAGTCAAATTTATTATAGCTGCTTTGGCAATCTGATACTTCCAAAAAATTATAGAAGCTTGATATATATAAAAATAACTAATGGAGACGTACTTCAGAAAATTAAAGACAAAAATGAATGTTTGAAATGTACAGCTTTGAGAATTAAATTATTTAAGGGAAATATTCTTCTGCATCATTCCATTAAGAAAGCTAGCTATGAAGTTCCATTGTTATGAAGATAAATCTCTCTTGTGAGAGAATAATCCTGGATGATTTCAATAGGCCTTCTTACTCAAAGTTTTTGGAATATAATCATAATTTAAAGTCTTTACTTCATGGATGTAAATTTAATCTCATGATTTTTCATTTATCCAAAATTTTGTGAATGAGATCTTCCTTATTTTCAAAATGTTGAAAATCTGAAGAGCTGCTGCAGCTGTTCAATGTAGATACTAGTCTAATTTAAAAAAGGAACAAGTTTGAAGAGAGATACAGTTGAAAGATTAATTAAGACAATCCATGATCAAATAAAGGATTTATCTTTTAAAAATTTTCTTAATTTTATTTCCAAGAAAGACCAGTGGTGAAACATAGTAATGAGCATTCAGTATATTGTAAATATACGTACTTTATGATGAGTACAACAGTACATTTGGTGTTTATAATGTAAATTTTGTGTTCTGAAGCATCAGCGCCTCAAATTTTGGTAGGGTTTCTTATGTACAGTTAGCCAAGAGAGGCTAATTACATTTCTTCAAGTTATTGGTGAATGTAAATAAGTGAAAATATCACCCTTCATAAACATAGCCCAAGAATACATGTCAAATATAATTTCTAAGGAAAAATAGAATGAAAAACTTTCACAAAAGCGAAATCAAACGTCTGAATCAAGGAAAAGATTTCAAATGTGATATATAGTCAACCCTCATTATAGGGCTCCTCAGTAAAGTGCCCTTCTTAATGCCATAAAATAACACTTGAACTCTTCTTTTGCAATTCTATTCACAGAAGAAACCTCGTTTTAGTGCCAATAAGAATTTCTCTATGCCATACAAGGCACTTTCTTACTTGTACATGCATTGCATATATTTTAGTCAAAGGAAGTGATTGGAAGAAGGTATGGTGAGATAAAGTAGCCAAACTTGAAAAGCATTGCCTTGGGCATATAATGCTGCATGTGTGATTTGCTTATCTTAATCTGATGACTCACAGTAAATTCTCCAAATAGGTCAGTTTAGCGCTCGTGTTATGTGAGGTGCCTTGTAGAGGGTAAAGAGCTTACAATCTCATGTGTGTCTGACATCAAGTAGCCATCCTCAAACATTAGCTGTACTACAGTTTTATTCATTGACTTTTATACAGACTGTTGACATTTAGATCACTGTATGTTAAGGGCATACAAGTATATTTCCAGTAACATGTACTTGTACAAAATATTTCAAAAATACTTATTACATTGTGAATATTTCATATTGTGCTCCAGAGTTTTGTCCTCCCTATACCATAACGTTATCACACACTAACTCTGGTGAGAAATCCCCTTTCTTATCTCATTATTATGCAAAAACCAAAGTGTCAAAAATGTCCAAGAACGTATGGTGGCACACTGTAGAGATTTTACTAATATGATCTCATGATTTGTGACAAAAACCCCCTCTTATAATAAGGAATAAATATCTTCAATAAAAAACCATGGTTAATAAAATGCTTACTTGAGAATGGTTAACTTTGTGTTTATCTTCTGAAAGGGAGAAGTCAAAAAAATAAATAATAATTGAACTTTAAAAAGTCTTTTGATTTTGGATCATTATTTAGGTTATTTTTTTAGTTTTTGATAGTTTTTAAGATAAGACAATTAAATGTAGGATTAGAAACATAAATTAATTTGGTTTCAGTCAATTTCTTTTTCATGATAATAGTCACGCAAGCCCCAAAATCAACAGTGAACTCAGGCAGTGTACATCTCCTTTTTCTCTGCTTTTTGGCTCCCTTAATAAATAGCTTAATTGTGATTGATAGTGAAAAATCATTAATATGGATTTTACAATTAAAAAGAGGTTATCTGAATACCTATAAATACAGTATCTTTGATGTAGACCATGAAATAATTTATAATTCCTAGGCCATAGGCAATATATTAAAATCACCCAGACAATTTAAGCTACAGCTATAGATACACAATATCTGTTTCGGAAATTTGGGAAATATTCCATGAATGAAAAACTGCCAACTTCTATAATAATTCCAGTTTGAGAGTATCCTAAAAATCTCTTGCTTGAATGTAACTTTAATAAGATTGGCTCAAGTGATTCCGTTGGGAATTATAAATGATGCATCACTTTTTATGGAGCAACTTGCTGTCTTTGTGAATTTGCATACAAAAGTGTTCTTGAAGCATCGAAGTTTAATTTTAGAGAGGTAAACAAGAAAGATCTTTTTGGAATAGGGTATTAACAGGCATGTACATTTTATCTGATCTGGCTACATTAAGTGAATATCACAAAAAGCGGAGACTAAAAGCAAGCACTCAAAAGATGGAAGTAAGCTGCTTCCACTTCAACAATAGAATCAGCAATACAGAGTTGAGAATATATTTTAATGACATAAAACTTGCACATAACTGGACCTCAAAAGGGGTAACATGGGACTGTACTCTTTCCTATAATGAATACTGCCATAAAAATTAAAACAGGAAATAAGATAGTCCAAATACTAATCGGATCAGCCTGGGGTTCCAGTGCTTCAACACTATGGACAACAGTAATTGATCTGGTATACTTTGTTTTGGACCAGAGTCCCCCTGTATGGATCAACATCTCTCGTAAGACAAGTAGATACAGACCTCAATCAGACTATTAGGTTAATAAGCAGCACAGTACAGTAAACTACATACTGGATACCTGTATTAAATTGCTTGAGAACTAAAAAGAAAACAGGCCAGACATGGCTCATCACATGACCCTCAAGTGCACCAGCAACATGGCATCTGCTTCAGGCTCCTGGCAGTAATCCTGTAGGATTTTACCTTCCCAGATCAATTTGGTTCACATTTAATCAAATCCAAACATAATATAGGCACATTTCTAACCTACTTTTAATTGGGAAGCAATAGACACCCAATTGTGGTGATAGCAAACAGTCAGTAAGGCATATAGCAACTGAGTGCCCAATCCATGCATTCCCTGACCCAAACAGTTATCACCATCTTTGAAATCTCTACAGTGGCTGTCATACAATGTTAGTATATAAATGTGGAAGTAAACCAAAGAAATAGTAAATATAAATAAACCACAATGATAAAAAATAAAAGGATAAATTAGAACAGGGATGGTAAACCTTTAACTAATGGAGACGTACTTCAGAAAATTAAAGACAAAAATTAATATTTGAAATGTACAGCTTTGAGAATTAAATTATTTAAGGGANCGTGTTAATCTTATGTTTCTTTGCAGAGATGTAAAATGCCAAACTTTAATTTTTTTTTCGCGCCACCATATTTTGGCGCGACTTCACTTTAATCCCGATTTCTCGGGCCTTATACGCCCGCGATGAAAAACCAGAATAAGTAAGGCTTGCATGCTAAAGGTTCATCACCCCTGGTTTAGAACGTTGAGGGATTTGAAAGAACTCCAAAATATAGAGACAAATTTATTGAAAAGCATGGAAACTAATCTCTTTCCAAATAACTAATAGATTGTTATCATAAAATCATGGAAGTAAACTACTGCTGTTCAATAACCTTAGGAACATGTCTATGTGAAAATATTCTTTGTTCTTATCTTAAAGATATTTCTTAATGACTCCTAAATTAATGTCTAATCAAAGGCAGGTTCTTGTCACCTTCAAAAATTTATTCACTTAACTTTCATCCTCATCTGATTTGACTTTTAGTCAGAATAACCCTTTCCAAATTTAGACAGGAATTTATAATTTAATTTAAAACCCTAAACATTTATATTAAATCTCCTAAAATTACTTTTCAAAATATATGTAAAATAATTTAAAGAAGTATCTTTTTCACCATAGATATCTAGAGCTGATCGGTCAATTAAAAAATTCAAAGAAATTTAATGGTTACTTTTCTTTTGATTCCATTCACTTACCTTTGATAATGGGTGCTTGTCATATTATATTTATAGATTTTTTACATAGCTCAACTTATTCATGAAAATACTGATAGAACTCTAAAAACTTTAAATTAGTTACTATCTGATATCCCTGTGTTTATTTATCAGCAATTATAATTCATCGTATTTTTAAGTAAGTTCTTAATGACACCTCATATTCTTTTTCAAGATTTATTCATCTAATAGTACTTAGACCTAAGGTTAAAAAAATCAGAAATTTGAATTGAAAAGAATCATAAAATTTGGTCACAGAAATTGTACTGCAGGGAGTAACTGTAAATTGTAGTTTTATTCTTTAGTTAAACTAACTTTATTATGTACAATGATATTCATACCACATGGTTGTTAGAACTGGAAACAACACCTTAGTATGAAAAAAATTTCTTGTGTGCTTTTAAGGCAGACATAATGTACATCTTCAAACTAAACAACTTTTAAGAAAGGTAGATTTAACATAGGAACTTATTTGCATGGACACTTTCTCTGTTTCTTGATTTGGTACTTACTTACCATTACCAATTGTACCATTGATTACCATTGTATCAATTTTGGGTAAATTTATTGCTTGTATACTTGAAGCTTTTCAACAATTTGTTGCCGACACAATGGACAATGGAGTAATGATTTGGAACAATTTGGACAAGTAAGTAGATGACGGCATGGACGAAAAACCATTTGTGACTCCTCAGTTAAACATATTATACACAAGTGAGAATCTTTGTATCTCTCACTATCCTCTTCACACTTCCTGGCAACTTCTTGTAAGGCTGCTTCAGTATTTTGGTACCTATCATTTTCCTCCATCAACATCTTTACAGTGTTCTCAGTGTTTCTCATTAACTCTTCATGCCTAGCTCCTTCTTCCTCTAATTCTTCAATTCTCAGTTTTAAGCTAGCTTCCTTTTCCTGCTGATTTTCAGATGATTTTAAAAGAGCCTTGACTGTGTCTTCATGGGCAGATTCTGATATTTTAAGCCCCTCAATAATTTCTTCAGATTGAATAATATTGTGATTGGATTCTTCCAACACTTCAATAATTTCTTTAATGCTTTTTTCTAAGGCAGAAGCATAGTCCTGAAGTCTTTCATTTTCTCTTTCAAGATTTCTGATGGTTCCTTTAGAGGCTTTTTCTTGTTGGCTTGTTTCATCTACTCCTCCTGTATCATGATTAGCCTCTAATATCATCTTGATTGTGTCTTCTAAACTCAATTTAGATTCTTGTTGCTTTCTATTTTGCTCCATAAATAAATTAATAGTTTTACTTAGATAACTCAGACACTTATGAAGACTTTTATTTTTCCTTTGAAGGCTTTCCTTTTCCTTTTCAATTTTCTCGACGGTTTCTTTGAAGATGATTTGTTGCTGACAAAAATTATTTATCTCTCCTTTCATCATCTCAGTGGATTCTCTTAGGGCAATATTATGCTCTAGTAAACTTTTATTTTCCATTTCAAGAATCCTAATTGAAGCCTCCAGGTCCTTGTGCAGCTTTGGAGGTGACTGCTCTTCATAGTCATTTTCATCAACTTCAACTCTTAGCAATCTTGAATGGTTCCTATGCCGATCTCTGAATTTATCCAGTTTTTTATTCTTATCAGTTTCCTCTTCATTTTTAATTTTTCTTCTACAACCACCAACAATTTCCTCTGAAGCCTTATTACTAATTAGTAAAATTTGCTGTGTTTCACTTTCTGTATTTTTGTCATGTTTCCTGTCTGCTCCTTGGTTTATACCCCACTGCCGGCTCTTATCTTTTGAAATTCTCTCCATCTTTCTAAAAGTTAAGAAAACATTTATTTATTTATTAAAAGAGGCTTTACATTTTTGGTTGTGTTTGTAAAAACTCTTTCACTATACAAAATAAATAATATAATTGGCGTCATGGAGGAGGATTGTTACATCCTGAACATAAGATAAAGAATAAGATTGTAGGAGGTTATGTCTTTGTCCTGATTATTATTTGTCTTGATCTCCAATCAGTATTATAATTTACATTGATTGACCCTATCAACAGTGCCTTGATGCATATACAACACCTTCTTAGCTAAATATTTCTGTTAAAATATGATAAATACTCTTTGGTTTAGAATAAAGGTAGTACACATATACTTGTCAAACAAATTCTTTTCTGAATTCTTAGTTTATGGACTCTTTACTTATGTATAATAACTCTGAAATGAATATGTTTCACTCCTATGAACTGTATCATTAGCTACAGAAGCAATGCTACAAAGCAACTTCATGTTCATCCCGATTTCTCGGGCCTTATACGCCCGCGATGAAAAACCAGAATTAGGTTTTTAGACAGATAAAAGCATGCTCTTTCTTTTAAAAATAATTTGGAAAAGTTTCGAGAGGGTCTTTTCTTTGTAAACGTTAGCTGAATATACCCTATTTTCGGCGTCGTAACGAATTTCGTAATATTTACAGTCAAATATTAAACCAACGGAAAGCATTCGGAAAGTGAAACTTTTTATTCCAGCACCTTGTATACAGTAGTTATAAGGCACAAAGTTTCGTGTTTATTGTATGTTTATTTCAAAAGATATAAAATGCCAAACTTTATATTTTTTTCGAGCCATAATTTTTTGGGCCGATTTTGCTTCAAATTTTCTTCGCAGATTTCTCAAGTTTTGCTCAACGGAATACTGCGTGAGATAACGTGTCTCAAAGTTGCTAAAAATCGATGTCTAACTGTAGAAGGCTACGGTATGGGGCCAAACAAATGACTATATCTCAGCAAATATTTCATCGATGGATGTCAAACTTGGGAATTTTTCATAGAAGATATGAATTTATGTTCACACAAAATTTCATTGAAATCGGTGATGGTCGAGCGGGGCATTTCTCTGAAATTGGTCCACTTGACATGGAATGCCCCTAATGACAGTGCCGATTCTATGCTTCGAATTGAAGTAGAACTAAATGTTATTACTAACTAAATGGATAAGCAAATAAATATCCAGGAAACGCTTTGCTGAATATAAGGAAGGACCACATTATGGCATCGACTATTAATCGACTTATAAGGCTTCTACAAAAATTTCTACCATATACGCCGAAATAAGTGTCCCAAAACTTTAACTCATTTTTCTCAATACGCGGTTTTTCAAAACGGTGTACACGATATCTCAACTTACTGCGAGTTGATTTCCATAAAACTTTACTCAAATGTACCTTATATGATTCTCTATCACGAATCTGGGGGGATTTTTGATCGAAGGCTTAGTTTTTTTTTACCCTCAATGCGCGATCAAAATAAATTAAGTCGCTTTCTGAAGTTTGGACCAAATGCAAATCCATGTACACCCTTTAGTTGAGAAGAAATTGCAGAAATTCATTCTTGGACCATGGTCTTAAAGTTTATTGGTATATTTAGACCAATATAAGGATAACAAATTTATACGATGTACATTTTCAAACGTTTCGCTTAAATAGATCCACTGGAATCAATTTTTAACCAAGTACCAGTCATGAGAAATGGCAAATATGGTTTATTATTCTTTTATGTCTCATCATTTTTATAATACCAATTCCGAAAAATACTTAAAATATCTTCAAAGCACGAAAGACTTGTTACTGTTCTAATTTGGCGTATAAACTCGGCGATAAATCGTAAGTTGAGAACGATGCCTTCAGAATTTCGATAAGAGTGGGCAGAGAGGGGAAAATCAGTAGTTTCTTTACTAGAATAGCATTATGAAAGACTTTTTTTATCAACAAGGATCCTGTGCAATAAAATTATATGAAGAGTAATTGACGAAAAATTAGGAACACTGCTTTTTGATGGTATTTTAAAAAGTCTGCGAAAATTTTCTTTAAGGGATATTATAATCTGGAGGCCCTGTTTATTTTCCTAAATTTAGAAAATTTCGTTCGTCTTAAGATGCTAAAACAATTGTTTCTCAACTTTCTATTAGTTTTTCCGTTAATTTAGTTTAATTTTGGTGTTACTATAAAATAATTGCATGAATCACTTTCTTAACGTTACTGTAACCTGTACACAGGGTAACTTACAGGATACTGATCGATAACTGGATATAAAACTATTATTTATAAATAATTAATGATCTTCATTTCAATATTATATATTTCCCTATAATATTTCGTTAACCCCGGAATCCTAGCATTGAGGTCATCATAATCCCTGTAACCCGGCATTAAAAATCCCTCCCGGGTTGTAATCCCTAGTTACCAGAACGGTATTTTTAAAAGATACTCGGTTTTTCATTATTTTAAGGTAAATTTGCCGAAATTAAATTAGCCCATTTTCTTTGTCTTCAAACATAAAATTGTGAAACGGGTCAAAATTTTGCGTCTGCGATTTGATAAGCACTCATGTCACCAACTTATCCATTTATGAAATGTGTTCAATAATAAACCGCATGTAGGTGAAACCCCTTAGCACCTATCCGGAGTTTTGAAAAATCTAGATAATTCATTATTACGAATCTTTCCATACTTAACCTTCTGTTTTGCATTTTAGGGGAGGCTTTCGTTTTTGAAGTTCCTGTTATTTGTTTTAAACGTATGAAAGTGCAGATTCGAAAGCTTCTCGGATAGTTATTTAAAATGTATGGCTGTCTTCGTATCTCGTGGCTACCTTTGAATTCCAAGCTTAAGCACTCCTCCCTCTCTGTCACTCTTACCTCAATAATGATCACTCTTTCGCGATAATTAAATTTTAGAACCAATTTACTCATAAACCAAAACTTATTTACTTTCCAGCAGGAAATCCAGAAATATTTATCTTATAAATAAAAAGATTTGCATATTTTTAGATCCCCTGCATAAGAAAAGGCTTATTGGCAATTCCCAAATTAATAATGGGATCAACTACCCATGATTAAGTATCAATATCGTGATATTAAGAAGAAATGTGAGTTCCCGCTAGTTCTTGCATGATTTATCAGAAGCCGCAGTGACTAAATTTTTGTTCGGTGCGTAAGGAGACACTATCAAAGAAGATGACGGGCACAAACACGTAGTATGGTTAACATTTTGTTCGACAGAGTTATGACATGGGACGTAATTCGGAAGTGGGATGGCGCGACCCCCTCAAATCTTCTTTGCCTAATCCCGCCTTCCTCCCTCATCCACTGGCCTCTATTCTATTCCATGCACACATTGTTCTAGATATTCAATTTGGGAAACCTAAAATTAATTTATTCAATTTCTGTAAATTCCTTTTGCTCTCCTTCCTCATATGCCCGCTTTGATGAGTTTGATTTTTATCTCAATGTCCTACCCTGCCCCTTAAATTTGCCCTCCTAGGCTCCCCCACAATTAAAATTCTGGTTAAGTTCGTTTAAATGTCTTCCTGTCTGTCAAAGTTATAGAATCCATATGTGAAGAAACCAACAATTCCTTAAATTCTTGTCAAGAATTCATCCTAGTCTGGAAAATTTGAATCAATATCGAACGATTTCACTAAGACTAATTTGACGTGCAAAAAATACGTACATCTCACCAAGATTTGGATTTCTTTGAAGGTATGTCTTCTTTCATTATTGAATTATGGATTGGATGTCTTAAGCTCTAAGTTTTTTTTATAGCTTTGATATAGTAAAATTCTGTGAAATGACGCCGAACTAATGCTTATATTAATGATTAAAGCACCTATAAGGAAAATACTCACCTATGATCACCGACTCTGGCAAGAATCCTACCGCCGTATTGATATTCGACATCTTGCTGAACATCAGTGCTTTGATAACGCGCAGATAACTTATCTTAACGTTACGATTTTTATTGCCTTCGTTTTGAAATGCGATCTTTTTCACAGGTATACCAAATGAAGGATCCAATTGATTTTCCCAAGAAGGAAAATTGAAAATATTTTAAATTATCGTATTTAAGGCATTGAAAAGGCGCCCAATAGCAGTTTTTTTTAAATCGGGTAATTCAGTATTTCGTTTTTGGTCTATGTAAGTACCCTACAAGCCGCATTTTGGCGTTTGGCTGGAGTGCCATGCACCATGACTCTATCTCCCTAATCGATTACTTTCGCGTATCGTTAGCGGGAAAGAGTTCTTGAATCGATTCGTTCAAGCATCAATTTCCCTGATCTTTCTCTCTCTATAAAAACGGCCTATGTAACATGGAAGACGAATTTCATCGGTTACATCATCTGTGAACGAGCTTTCTCTGAACTTACTTGGTAAATTTATCCTTCGTTTAAATCTTCTATCTTCCGGAAATTCCCATCCTGCCTCCTGAAGCATCTGTGT
Source organism: Ladona fulva (assembly GCA_000376725.2). Taxonomy (NCBI): domain Eukaryota; kingdom Metazoa; phylum Arthropoda; class Insecta; order Odonata; family Libellulidae; genus Ladona; species Ladona fulva. The sequence continues at coordinate 85,112 of KZ308534.1, read as the reverse complement.
AACGCTCACTACTTTATCTACATCTACATCTACATAAATACCCTGCAAGCCGCCTTACGGCGTGTGGCAGGGGGTGAAAACACCGGGCGTTCGGACTATTTTTTTAGCCTATTATTATCATGTATAGTTCGCGGAAAGAATGAATTCTTAAATCGACTCGTCCTAGCATCTATTTCTCTTATTTTGCGCTCATTGTCGGATCGTCCAAGGTAGCAGGGGGGTCTCATAATATCTACTATATCTTCCGCAAATGTACTTTCCCTAAATTTATCAAGCAATCGCAATCTAGCTTCTAGTCTCCTATCTTTTAAGGATTCCCAACCTGCATCTGACAGCATTTTGGTAACGCTTGCTTTTTTATCGTAGCACTTCTTAACAAAACGTATCGCTTTCCGTTGCACTTTCTCGAGTTCACGGATGCATGTATCGTCTGCCGGATCCCATATACTTGATGCATATTCAAGATGAGGCCTAACCAACGCAAAATAACATCGTTCTCTAGCTTTTTCGTCACATTTACCGACAATACGCCTAATGAAACCGAGTTTTCTAGTTGCTTTAGCACAAATGTTACGGATGTGCGTGCTCCAGTTCATGTTATTCGTAAGAGTGATTCCGAGATATTTTACCGAGTCCACTACTTTAATTACTGTTCCGCTAATACTGTACGATTTATTCTGCCGCAACTGTTTTCTTTCGAAAAAATTTACTACGGAGCATTTGCTTGTGTTTAGGTCGAGTTGCCATTTTTCGCACCACCGTTGAATACGAACTAAGTCGTTTGCTAGGGATTCCTGGTCTTCCACGCTTGATATTTTCCTATATATAACTGTATCGTCCGCGAATATCCTCACTTTACTATCGATTTCGTGGCTCAAGTCGTTTATGTATATCAAGAAAAGAAGGGGCCCAATCACGCTGCCCTGGGGTACGCCTGAGGTAACTTTGACTCTGTTTGAAGTAACACCATCGAGTACTACTTGTTGTTCCCTATCGCAGAGAAAATCTTTGACCCAGTCAATTACTTCCTTATTAATTCCAGCCAATTTTAATTTGTAAATTAATCTGTTGTGAGGAACTCTATCGAAAGCATTCTTAAAATCGAGGAAAACAGCATCCACTTGCTTACTACTCTCGGCAGATTTTAAAATATCGTGGACGAATAGCGCAAGTTGCGTTTCGCATGACCGGGACTTTCTAAAGCCGTGTTGGTTCTTATTGAAATAACTAGCGCTATCTAAAAACTTCATTAGTGAGCTAACAACGATGTGCTCCATTACTTTGCCTGTCAGTGAAGTTAACGAGATGGGCCTATAATTACCTGGGTCGTCCTTTAATCCTTTTTTGTAAACGGGCGTAACATTCGCTAATTTCCAATCCATTGGGACGCTGGCTTCATTAATTGATTTGGAGAACACGATTTGGAGGTATGGAGCGACGCTATCCGCTAGTTCTTTCAATACTCTAGCCGGAATACCTTCAGGGCCTGGGGATTTATTTGGCTTAATTGTACGCAAGAGTTTAGCGATTCCCTCTTCAGTAAAACAAATACTTGACATCAACGCGTTTGTGTTTGTTACCGGAAGGCTGTCTGAGCTATTATTGGCTGCGAATACGCTTTGGTAAAAGTAGTTAAGGATGTTCGCTTTCTTCTTCGGATCACTAGTAATATTGCCATCGTTATCCCTTAATGAGCAAACGGTTTGTAATTTTCCCTGTGTCTCCCTAACGTACGACCAGAGTTTATCGCAGCAATTATTTACAAAACGCATCTCCTTTCGATGCACCTTCTCTAAGTCCCAAATACAACACTTGTATAACAGTTAAATTATTATACATTTATCTACATTTAGCTCTAATATACATCTTCGCACCATTTCGTAATTCTAACTAAGTCATTCGACAGTAATTTGTCCTCCCTACTCCCTACTATTTCCCTGTAAATTAACGTATCGTCCACAAATATCCTCACTTTATTATCAATAAGATTGCTAAGGTCTTTGATGTATTCCTATGTATGTATGTATGTGGTTACTTTATAAAATCTTTAAAGCGTCTATCATGAAGTAAGTTATTTGTTCAAGTTTGAAACAACTATCGGAAAGTATGGATGGATGTAAGAAGAGGTTAATCATTGGAACACTTGTAGACCATTGATGGTATAGCTATAATGCCGAGGAACCTTACTCCAGAAAGCCATGAAAAAATGAAGTGCACTCTATGATGGCTTTCTGGAGTTTGGTTGCTTATCATTATACGTTTATCATTGTTTGAAAATTCTGATTAATAATTTCCATTCATTTCAGGAAAAATTTCTCTCGCAGTCTTCAAACGACTTACGCTTTCACAAAAGTCAATATTTACCGAAACAAGACCCCGAATTACACGTTTCAAGGATTTTTTCTGTGTTTATACCACCTCTCATCGGTAAATCCGTAACGTAATCGGTAAGGTACAATTCCTTGTCTTTCTTCGGAGTTTTGCTGTAACGCAAACATTATATCTTAAATTTATATTAATTTTGCCTAATTAATAGCAAAATACATCCTTACTTGATGATACCAAAATCTCTATTTTCAGCCCTTATACGAGTATGATAAACCAAAACCATACATTTCCTGATTTGCTGGTAAAAAATAATTTGTACGGCTTAGAAAACACATTGTTTTATGATTCGTTCCCAGCTTATATTGGACAAAAAACATTAGTAACAAATAATTATGCGTATTCCGTATGCTAATATAGTGAATAGTCATTATAAGCTAATAGTTCCCATTAATTTTGATTATCATTATCTTGGCAGCAATAGGTTCCGGAAGTGTCAATAAAACACGCAATTTATTTTCAAATTAGGAAAGAGTCCGATCAATTCTCTCTTTAGGATACATTCTAAAACCTGAAGAGGATTTATTCTTGGTACCAGAAAATCTTTTAAAGATTAAAGAAAATCTTTTAAGAATTAAAGATTAAATCTACTGCAAAAATAATCCTTTCTCGTCTTGAGTTATCCGTGATTCTTTCCTCTAAACCTTTGCCAATCTTCGATTTCACTTAAAGCATCTTTCCTAGATAAGTCATGTCTATCACAATGAATGCAACAATTAACGTTGTTATTATAATAATGGTTGGTTTCTGTTGCCGCCCTTTAGATGCTGCCGCCCGGGTGCGATGCACCCCTTGCACACATAGAACGACGCAGCTCTGTGTATAGGCACCAAGCTTCTCCTTCAATCCACCCACATCAACCCAATCAAGGAGAAAGGTTCGGAATTCAATCTTCAAAGGTAGAGCTGCAGGTGTCTCCAGGCTCACTCGCTCAATACAGATACACTGAACATAGTCATTTATGGCTTGATTGCTGGATGGTAACCAATTAACCCTCCATTAAACGTGAATCCTGAATGCAATGCTACCTTCAGATTGTCATGCTTTTAAAGAAAATTTAAGAAGATTAACTTTACTCCCAATCACAAAAAAATTATAAAGCAACTAAAACTTCCCTTGGCTGACTTTTTCTACATTGCATAAGATATTTCGGTTAATATATCATAGAAGAATATGACAAATCTGCAAATGACTAGTTATTCTCAGCCTTACAATATCGTCACGAGGATTTTTTTCACAGATTTGCTGCAGGGTACGCTGACGATAACGAAACTCGGGAGTAGAAAATGGGTTGATGCTGGAGGAGGATAATGAACGAACTTCCGATCCGAAATTGTCTTGGCATCTTGGCTCAGCAGCCATAGCAGACTAACATACAGAATATTGCGGCATAATTATTCCCAGGGCCCGCATTGGATGCGCTACTGCCAGTGAAAGTGCCAGTGCGTGATCCTAGGTTCCATTTCCGAAAAAATTATCTCAGCTCTCCGATGATCGCAAACAATAAAAAACTTTCATCACTATTCTTTCATAACTTTCCTCCATTTAAATGTAATTTCGTTAGCATTAAATAAAATAATTTAATAAAATAGAAATTATTGATTCATAATTACCGAGTTATCCACTTCAAGTGTAGAACTTCTACTAATGATTTACTCAGAAAGCAAATTCTATACAGAGATGCCAATTTTTTTCAGTATGTCGCTAAATTTACCCTGAAAAGTAGCTAAAATGTCGTTGAAAGTAGTTAAAATGGAAAGGTGCTTAAATAATGTAAAATAATGAGCATGTATGTTGTTCATACATGTAACATTCTTAACTTTGCTTTTGTTAATATAATATTACGGTAAATATTTATTGATTAAAATATACAGAAAGTTGCTTAATTATACGCTATGCTATTTTGAATTATACATTGATTGCACGTAGAAAGACTTATTCCCGGCGAATTAAATGTAGAAAATCGTCACAGGTTGTCTGACCTGTGAAGTCTTCGAAGCTGGCGAAGAGCCAAAACCACCAAAGGGTTTTGGCTCTTGATTTATTTTTGTGGTTACGCGACACCCCACCCTGAAGAGTCGGCGGCCAAAACGTCGGTTTTCCGAGAACTTACTCGGCTGATAACCCGTGACTTTTTTCCACACGTTACATACGTTCCCACAGTCCACAGTATATCTTCTACGTCAGAAAAGCCTGAGTCAAGTTCTTCATCTTCGCAAGTTCCTCATCTACGCATTGTTTTCGTCTTTGTCGGTATCACCACAGGTTTTCATGGAGCCAGTTTTGCTTGTAACGCTTGCGGGCAGCTATAAAACTTTTACCCTTTTACCCTGAATGCCATTCTCCGAATTGCTTCCGGCAAGCATTACTGTGAGTGCTACAGACACCGGAGGGTAAGGTTATTAGGGAATTGAGAACGTTTTCATCCGTCATTCCTTCATTTTGATTTAACAACCTAATCGGAGATAACAGAAAAAAATTCCACAAAGAGAAAATATGTCAAATGTCGCCAAAGCAGGCAATATGATTCCATAGGACAAATTAAACCTCGCAGAAGCGAAAACAGAAATAACGCTATTCCCACATTGTCAAAGAAAGTAGATATTACATTAAATCTGACGCTTTACTTTGATAAAAATTAAAATAAATTGACTTCGTTCAGTATACGTTATAACTGATTGAAATTAATTTTGCTACAGAATACTATGGAGTCATAGAATGGCCGTATTCGTGAATTAATTTCAGTCAGAATCTTTTATTTCACATTGTTGTCTCTATACCTAATTTAATTCAAAATCTTAAAAATCCCATTCCCAGAACACTAATTATTATTATTAATTATTATTTTTATAATGAACTTCGTTTGGTCAAGAACATGATCGAGCGTCGAATGCTTGGGCTTATAAATCGCTTTTAAAACTCAATTTTAAACGAAAAGAGATCATGTGGTAAGATATTGCTTTCTTTCTTACTTTCGATACGAATTGGATTGTATCGATCTTTTCAGTTCGTTGGGAGCGATCACATGTTGCCGCCATACTGCATGCCATCTTGTTTTGTTTGGTCTGTCCAATTTCCTATCAACCTATCAGAGGTGATCAAGACAAGTGACGCGTGTCGTTTATTTTCTTCGTAGCCCCAAGTAAGATAGCAGCGCGGAGGGACGCAAGAGTTGAGGCGTAAATTAGATTTTCCCTAGAAGTGCGGACATGGACGAGAGGATGTTTGGAGACTTGCATTAAAGATCATCCCGCGAGGGAAATCGGACGGATGGCAGCGTTTTTGATGAAATAGAAGAGCGAGTGCAAGATTGAATTGCAAAATTTTTACTATCCAACTTAATTCCCATTCCAATATTCGAATCTGGCATCTATCTTCATTGACTCTCGAGTAAAGAGATTTAGAATCACTCGCGTTAATTAAACTGATCTAAAGCAGACGTTAATGGACTTCTACTACTACTTCAATTTAAATCTTCTCTGAAACTTACAGGATTTCCCTCAGCTAAAAGAGAAATTATACAAACAGTTCTGATGATGACGTAAACTCACGCCGAAACCGGTAAACGTTTGCTATAAATCTTGTGGATTTGTACAAGTTTTGTGATTTAATATATTAAAATGTATAAACCATACATACACAAGCATACAAACACAATATTACTCACTCTATTCCCCTTCGGAGCAAGCACAGTATTTTCCTCGCTCATTCACAATAATCCTCCATACTTTGCTATCCTAGCATACATAATTTGCGTCAGACACCTCTAAATTGGGATATTATTCATTCATATTCAGATAAGAAAATCCCTTGTGCGATATCATGGAATTTTGAAGAAATACGGAATTCCCATATTATTCCAATTAAGAAGCTCTAAATTATTTACAATCAATACTGTCTGCCGTTGTAGTGAAAATAATGATGAAATTAATTGAAATAGTTCAGATTGTCATTTAAATTTGCGAAAAACCCCTTGGAAACAAAATTTGAAAAAGAAAATCTTTATAGCTGTATAGAGTTTTATTGAATCGTTTACTGAACTTACTCTGAGTATCGACCAAATTAATTTTAGATAGCGATGAAAAATTTTCCAGCGCGTTGAAATTTGATTAGATTCCTGATTCGGGTCTTTTCGTTGAAAATCATATCCAGGGCAGCATCTATAAGTCATTAGGATTATGAATGTAAAAGCGAACTGCGAGACTGCCGAGAAAGATGGTGGCACATCTACTCGTTTCATTAAATCATCATTTCAAATGGAAGAAGGTACTATTTTTAATGTAATTTAGTATATCAGGTAATGCCAAATTTTGACTATGAAGAAGCTTCGTAAAGGTGAAGATGACGTTAATAATCTGCGGTAAATGACACCCTGACGAGGAAAAAGGTGAATCGCGCGGGAGAAACCACCAGTGGATTGGTCGTTCGCAGCTGATATCACCCTGACAACTAATCCAATCTTTGTTTGAATAAGTGAAAAGGAAGAGATTCGCTTGAACTTGGTGAATTTTAATTTTGTCCTTTCATTCGAACATGATAAATATTCATTATCACCATTTGATCCTCAAGTAACCAGGAATCATTTCAAAGTTTTCGTGGGCTTTCTGTTTTCAATATGTAAACACGTAGAGGCATAAAAGAGCATTGTTTGTTATAAAAATTAAAAGCAAATGTCTATGTATAGCCGGGTGTCCAACCAATCGTTCGCAATCTACCGGTCGATCGCCATAGTAGTTTTGGATGTCTTTCCTCTTCTCCTAGGTATGTGCATTTAGGATTATATATTTATCTCGAATAATCGAATAACGTTCATTAGTCGAGTTTAGCCGAAAAACAGAGATGAAACTATCAAAGGTACTCTACACATGAAACTTCTTAAAGTTTATTACCAAAATTATTATAAGAAAAATGTCACTTCATTATCAGCTGTTTAGTATTTTCTGAGTTCGACGAGTTCGACGTTGAAGAAATGGAAAATATTTGTTCCGCGAGAGAAAACCGAAATAATTTTCATTATTTTGTGTTGTTCTTTATGAATATTAAATTTCGTCCGTACGTGGGAAAATAAAGAGATCGCTCCAGTAGCTAGGGATTGGATGCACAAAAACGTTTTAGCCCTGATATACAGTAAGCTGGATTTATGTACAAGTTTATGATTCACCGTGTTGAACAAATTATAAACTTGAAACTTAAATGAACCACTTGTCCAATATAAATGTTATTGGATGGGTTTTAAAATATCATGGTTCTAAACTGAGAGATGGCTATCATAAGAAACAATCATGATATTAAGGAAGAAACGAAAGAATCAAGATATTAACAGAAAAATTTTTCATCTATATTTCTAGGGTAAAACTATGGCGTTGTTTAGCAAGGGGTTGTATTTGAGAATTCGAAAAGGTAGAACAGAGGATTATAGACGTCGATATCTAAGTTTTGTCTTAAGATATCTGTTGCTTAAAATAATTATGGAGCGGAAGGTTTTATTTTAAAGAAACTGGGATGTTGGGAACATTTAGAAAAGTTCATTAATTTTGTCCGTTCTTATGCGGGGAGGGATCCCCATAATCTTCTCCCCATCAGTTACGCCTCTGTATTTACTAATGAATTAAATTAAAATACTATTTCATAAACATGCTAATCGTTCTATTATTTCATAAGCATGCTAATCGTTGAACCTTTATATGATTACATTTTGTATGGTGATCATAAAAATTGTTCATAGCTTTCTTTGTATCTATAAAGCATGTACGCGAAATTCATTCAATTTATTTGGAAATGAATAGTGTCTGAGCTGGTCTAAGCGTTATCATAGGCTGACGATTTCAAATCCTCCTTCAGAAGACAAATTTTATAAATATTTTCATCAGTTCAATGGGTCAAAGTATACTTGAAGACAGATTTACGAAATAGTACTGATTTTATTGATTTTCGTTCTTCAGATCATGAGATAATCAAACGAGGAATTCTTGAGTTTTGTACGCGTCAAGTATAAATAAAACACAGGAGTTATTTTAAAAAATAGAAGAAGGCACAACTGTGAGGAAATTCAAGATAAAAAATGTAAGAGGATGAACCTTTTTACGTAATTTCCGCAAGTTTTGTTACAAACAGTACCGGTAGTTTATAAGGATTGTGAATTGTTCAAATAACTTTCAAATTATCTTCTTGATATCCCTCTAATTAATTGGAATTTAAATCTTTTGGTGCATTCAGAATTCTGGCGCAGATCGGCCATCGTCAGACCTGATGATAAAACAACCTCAAATAAGATGACAGAAATAAGGTTGTTATCTAGATCTAGGTTAGAACCCTGCAAGCCGCCTTTCAGTGGGTGGCAGGGGGAGAGATATTTTATTTCCAAAATTGAAGACGAGTACACTTTTGGCACAAGCTGATACTCGTATTCCCGTTGATATCACGCGCAGCTTTCGACCGTGATTCTGTTTGATTTCGACGACAATCAGCTTCTATGATGTCTCGGGGGAGATCGCTTAAGGGGTAGATTATTTAGACGGCAGGAGTGAGAAAGGCAGAAAACAGCCAATCCCGATTCCTCACCCCACCCTATCTCGCCCACTCATTCCTCCCCTTCGAACCTACGTATCCCTCAGGTAAATCCGCTTGGTTATCCATTCTTCAGCCTTCTCTCTCCTTTCGAGCACTGTTCCGGAGGATTTCATGTCATCTTGAAAATTTTTCGTGTAGATTGCTGTCCAAGGTCCATGGGTCCTAGCATCATTAGTTTGGTCTGCATAGCAGGTCTAATGGGAGTTTATTCATTTCCCAGAGGTTAGTGAGCTCAGTTTGTTTTCTTAGTACCATCATAATAATTCATATGGATTGTGAATTATTCGAATAACTTATATTCTTGATATCCCTATAATTTAATTGGAATTTAAATTTTTCGGTGCATCCAGAATTTTACTCGAAGCTTTCTGCCGTCATTTAACTCAATTATAGTTTAACCTAACACTAAATTCACGGACGTAGCGCAGAAGACTTTCCATGTAATGTGTGATATGACCAACTCAAGTCAGCATTGGTGTCAGCTTTAAAGTTAGCATTGTTGTGACAACTTTAAAGAGACAGCGGATAATATTGGAAACTCGATAGTATACTCAAATTTTATAAATAATCAGTATAGTTAGAAAATATATTGTTGGAATATTGTTAGAAATCGCAGCCATGAAGTTATTTTTCTAAACACTGCTTCGAACGAAAACGTCCGTATTCTACCGAAACATACGTATCGGAGATCCTTTCTTGATAAACAGGTTTTTATGTATGAGTTATAACAATGATGCAGTATACCTTACTACGAGTAAACCGACGTTACTTCAAAGTTTTCTGATGCTGCAGTCACATATCTTCCTTTAGATTTGAGAATCATCCAGCAGCATCTTGTCGTTTGAGGCACAATGGAATACTTATATCTTCTTGAAAATGAAATCATCATCGAATTCACATCGAAATATAATTTCGAGAGCGCTCCAAAAGAAGAAGGAAAATAAATCAACGGCCTCTTTGAGCATCTGATTTATGGAAAAAAGCTCTGTATTGGTAATATACATATATGTATTTCTAACATAGTTCATATAATGAAAGTTTGCATTCTTTCAAGGTATTCGATCGATTTTCAATATATTTATGACCCAAAGGAATTCTATGCCTCCTTTGTGTTTGTGTGTAGAAATATCCGATATATCTCGTCATCTTTGATCCCTTTATGCGTATTTTTGCTACTAATGCCTCAGTTTTCCCTGAAATCTTCGAAAATTCTTTCTTTTAGTCTAATCAAAGACGATTGTCTCCAAATGAATACTGCTTAAGAGAAAAGGATAGTTAATCAGAATTCAACATCTTTTCCTAAATGCAAAAGATTGCGTAGATAAAACGTTTCTAAGCAATAGCAGCGTTCAGTATCTATTAAAATCAGAAAACTATATTTAACTACGAAGTGAGAAATTTCTAGTTACATGAAATGCTTTAAATTTGCGTACTAACATGATGAAACATGTTTTTGAGTAGTAATATGATTTTCTTTGGGAAATTTATCAAGAAGTTACTTATATTTCTTTAGAACAAGGTTATATCGTATGAAAATTTTCGAAAATACCTACTTCCACGCATATTTTATACTGCACTATTCCACGCAGATTTATATACATCCATAATTTTCAACAACGAAAACTTTTGCTACTTTCCAACTTTCTGTGCAGTGATTATCGATATATTTACAAACTATTAATGATGTCTTTCGTGTGATAAATATTTCATAATTTTGATCTTTCCGATGTATAAGATCTACACCCCATGCTCCTATAAAAATCATCAGAGATATCATAGGTAACTGGAAGCCACTACTCATTCTTGAAAACTGATTTTTTCTGCGAATTCCATATACAAGTAAACATAAATCGTGTTTATTTTCAATTAATTATTATTATCTCATAGAAAATATATGTATTCCTATCATTCACGCTACTCCATTCCGGGACATTTATTTGTTCCTCTATTTTATTTATTTCACTTTTAAGTGAGCGCTTCTCTACACGTCTCTTTCAATCTCTTGATCCATGCACAAGGGTGATCCTTATTCATTGGGGATAATTTTTTTGTGAACTAGGGGGACACCCTCTAAATTTGTTTCATGTGGTCAGAAAATAATTTATATAAAATAATACTGTAATCGGATAACGGAAAGACGTGCCTCATCGCATGCTTTACATATTTCAACATTTTTGGCCGCTTTTCGATTATCACAGGTGATTACGAAGCGTTCCTATAATACTTTAACACATTTGACACTTTTACCAGTACACTAGTAAATATTTACTGAGGTTTTTCTAAAATATTTATAAAATCTACCCCGTAGGTCCCGAGATTCGGCCCGGAAAATGAGCGCGCGCCGTGCGAGACGCAGGATAGGGTCGGTTTTTAACATGAGGCAATCAAGCATCCACTGACGTTACCGAATTTTGTGGCGCTGATTTTGATTCTCGAAAATTTGAGAACTTTCGAAGTTAAAGCACAAATAACATAAAACAAAGTGCGAAAATATTTTGAAAATCGCCTGTCACATGGATAGAGCTTTTTTTTTGATTAGCAATTTAAAAATTTCAGTTGATCTGTTTCTTTCCTAAATAAAGCAAGATTATTTATATTTATAATTT